>JMSH01000070.1:0-20853 GCA_000712465.1 Huntiella moniliformis
GAGATGATCTTGGTGAGGATGGTTGTTAAAGACTGCGAACAGTGCGAAGAACTTCAGCGGGCTCTAAATGAAGGAGATGATCACCCGTTTCACACCCGTGAACTTGACAATCCCGACGCAGCATATTGGTGGTCATTTGAGGACGACGAAATCAGGGAGTTTATGAATCAGTCATGGCGATATTACGATATCAGACTTCCCGCTTGGAAAATCCTTACCACTCCTTTGAATCCTGTGTTAAAACGACTCGGATTGTGTCCAGAATGTCCGATTTGTTTTGGATTGGCAAAGTCAATATTGCCGGCTTTAAGCAAGCAAGGCCACAGATATATTGGGATGCGAAGAATCAATGTGCATTCTGATTATTGGGGCGCATCTTATTACAGTTGTGATGAGATGTGTTTAACCTTCAAGCTGGTTGTTGAGTGGGAGAATTGGGTGCCGATGCTGGGGAAACTATCGAGGCAGAAAACTATAGATTTCCAAATTATGCCACTCAAAAATGGCAATTGTCCTGCATTACAATACGTTACTCGCGACATATACGACCCGGTGGCCCTAAATAATTCTATACAACGCCAATTGGAAAGATATGGCAAGGAGAATCTCCAAAAGACAGCGGGTAAGCAGATATTCTACAATGATGCCACTCAAAGCTAACAGATCTTTATAGCTTATCCTACTTCTTTCCGGCTAATTGATGTGAAAAACAAATGTGTTGTACATATCGGAAACAGGCACAAGCGCTACTCGGCCATCAGTTATCGATGGGACTCTAAAGACCAGAACATGCTCACACCCGGTACCAAAGACATGTTCAGTCAATGTGGATCTTTATCCCGAGAAACAATGTCCCAAACATTGTATGACTGCCTGACTATGGCCCAGTTGCTTGACATCCCATACATCTGGATAGATCGATATTGCATCATGCAGAATGACCAAAACGAAAAGGCCGAACAGATACATGCGATGGGGGATATTTACGCGAATTCCTACTTGACCATGATATGTGCTATTTCTACGGACATACACTCTGGAATACCGGGTTATAGTCGACGCTTTGTACCGCAGGTTTGGGATGTGCCACGTCGAAAATGTTGGGGAACTGCCGAAGGCATGTCGTTTTTCCAAAGTCACCGGTCAGACTGGCAAAACCGCGGATGGACAATGCAGGAAGAACACCTGTCTCCGCGCCGACTCTATTTTACCGATTCCGCAATTCTATGGCACATCAATTGTCCAATGGTTATGTATAATCATACAGGTGTCATTGAAGAGCCGAAGTGTCGAACAAAATGTATTAGGGCCAAATCAACATCACCTCTTGATTTGATAACAGCATACAGCGGCCGTGGTCTTGCTATGCCTGGAGATAGAATTAACGCAATCTCTGGTCTATTAAAAAACCGAGGTATTGAGCACGTGTTTGGGATTCCTATGCGCAGGCTGCGACAAGGCCTTTGTTGGTATCCTGGCTGGCAGACACGGGACCGTTATCCCCACATTGAGTTCCCCACTTGGTCCTGGGCTCATCGTTTTCCTAAAATACGCTGGGATACGGAAGTGACAAAAGACTACAGGCTCAAATGCAAAGTCTTACACGGTCACCTAAAGCTGCAAAAACGAATATCTCTTGTCCGGAAAATGGGTTTGTCTCGATCGGTATTAGATAGAATGTCTGATCAACAACTTCTAATTCGAGCGAGAGTTAGACGTATTAGACCCGGCGAACAAGTCAAAATGGACGTTGACGATGAAAGAGCGAGTTTGCCCCGAACCTTTTTGGCAATTCAGATGTATTGGGGCCAGAACTATGATCCGCAATACATTGTAATTAAGCCTTTTAAACCCCACGGGACTACCAGTAGTGTTGACGTCATCCACGCTCAACGTGTAGGGTGGATGGGTCTGCGGCCATGGCAGAGTCCAGAAGCAGATTACGTCTCTATTCTATATCTGGTTGCCAAGATCCGTCCCCTGGCAATTCAAACTTTGACCATCCTCAAGAGACGGCGCCTTCGAACACCTTGGCCACGAAAGAAGTCTATCTTCAAGTTTCGATGGTCTCGAGTGCCCCAGCCGCCTCCACAGATATTACCGCTCTCCAAACCGACTTCGCCAGCGTACTTTGTGTTTCCCAATAACAAACCGACAACATCCCCAACAGCTCAATTCCGGCAACCCCGCCAGTCATTAAAGCGAAGACATTCGAAAAGTCAGGAGCAGGGGCAAGTCGCTGTCAAACGAAGGAAACCTCTGAATAGCAACCTCTTTATCGTCACAAACAATCGTAAACGTCATTTTCAAGTCAGGCAACAAACCGCAAAAAGGCCTATTCTTCGGCCATTCTTTGGATACAACCAGTTCAAAACAAGCCGGGCCTTCCGCAATATAATGCTACATTAGTCTCGTTATTAGTTATGGCGGGTCACGAGGCGGGTATCAGTTCATAGTAAATGACCTTCTTGTTCTTTTTGTAACCGTCTTCCAGTAAACCTTTTGTGTAATACATGTACAGTTCGTAGGGTACTAGTTTACGTGGCGTCTTAACTGATTGATACAGCGTTTCCAAACAGCTTTAGGAAGATGTCAAAGAACGAGCATGATCCAGTCGACACGATTTCTTACGCACGCTGGGTTTGTATCCATCTGGTAGGTCTTTTTGAATGCCTTTAATCTTGAGATATGATGATCTGTCTTTGTCAACTCTAAGGTCTCGTTTTGCTTTCAATCATGCCTTATCGTACCGTTGGCAAAATCCAAATAACTACAAAGTTAAATGACGGATTATTCGCTCTTGACTAAGACCTCTGACGACACCTGAGAGTGCGAGCTCTATCTCCATAATGTTAGACCAAACGTAGAGAATGGCCCTATGATTTGTGTATTAAAACTACCCTTCAAACATTCCCATCGCCATAGTCAGGTCATGCATATCTGCATAGATCATAACCTCGAAAAGTTTTATTATCTACTTGGACCACGCTCGTGCTTTAACCATGGCGTTCAATCACAATAACAATTTTTGGGAGACTTCTGCAGCATACACAAAGCTGTGCGTTAGGCTTTTGGTAGGTAAATTCTTTTACATGAGCAAGGTGAGGTTCTTGATATAATAGCCTGATAGGTTGGTCTTCCGCCTGAGCTAGATCCTTGTGTGACAACAGATATTCCACACTAACCGCTAGTAGTTAATCTAATTTTATCGTCATGGGAGTATACCGTGTGTAACTTCAAGCCGGGTTCAAAAAAGTAGAATGTACTTAGTTGAGGGCAGCAGCGCGGCGCCTGTCACGCTCCTCGGCAATGGTAAGCTTGACACCCTTTACTATCACCCGAGGATGTTTGCAGTTGATTTACGTTGGATTCTCTAAATCACTAGGTTCAAAAATCAGTAACATAGGGTTAAATTTGTGAGCTCGAAATCATGTTGGGAACTCAGCATGACGAATTTTTGCGACGCTAGTACCGTGTTCGTCCCCAATACAGAGTGCCCTGATTATTTGTGTGCCGACTCTGTAGGTATCCTCTACTCCCTTGGCCTTCAACCCCGCTGAGACGGCGTCGATTCTCTTACCCGGATACATGAGCAATGGTCCAGTGTATGTTTGTAGATTCTTTTTAAGTTACCTTGCGGTACTTAAGCAACCATGATTTTCATGCTCAAGGGTCTGTCTAAAGCTCATATGATGGCCTGCTGCTATCAGATAATCTGTTTAGTCATGTATATATTTGCATCTATGGCTTACTGCTTCTCCAATGTAGGTAACCCACCCAGCATGGTCATTTGGCCCTATCATCGACAACAGGATTATCACTACGGCTAGGCATCCCGATACTCCAAGTTCCCGCCGACATAGAATATCTGCTGAAACCACCTCCACCAAGATCTCGTCACAGTCAACCTCGTCAACATTTCCATCATTCTTAACATAATCAAAGAGTGCATCTTCTCATCATCCACCCACCCATCCCAAATCGCTCCGACCCTAAAGACATCTGTGTCCTTCTTCTGCAGCGGTTCAAACTCCCCTTCTGCTGAGAAGCGCGCTTCAACCTTCGGCGAGATAACCAGCGCTCTACCAACGATAGACGGGTCTCCCACAAGTATCGTCGCTGCGTCAACAACGTCGGGAAGTTCTGCAAGGCCAGGGCTAGAGGCACAGATCATCCGCTCATTGTTCAGAGAAATAAGACCCGTAGACTCAACAAAGTAGGGACAGACCATGTTCAAGCGGACCCCGTGAGCATTCGCAGCCGCGACCCGAATACTTCTCCAGAGTCCGACAACGGCATGTTTTGTGGAACCGTACAAACTAAAGGCTGGTGCGGGCACAACCCCGAGAATACTCGACATCAACAGGATCACCGAGTCACTCTCCTTCCGCGTCTTGTTCGCTATCCGTCTTGCGTTGCGAGCGTTACCCAGGTACGTCAGGGCTAGGTATGTAGAGTACATTGTCCCCTTAACATTCACATCAAGGGTATGCAACGACGGCTCTGTAGGTGCCACACCCTCTGGAAAATCCGGGAGCTCGAAAGCCTGACAATCAGCCTCCGTAACCACTCCTGCATTTGGAAAGACCACATGAATCCCCGCAGCCCCCGTGACTCTATCGGCGAACTCAAATAGGGCTGCTTGATCTTCCCATTTCCGAACGTCGCATCGTTGCCAGTGGAAAGTCTGCTCGGGGTACTGTTGTCGCAGCTCGGCGACTAGAGCAGGACCGAGATTCGGATTCACGCTCCCCATGGTAACATTGGCGCCGAGAGAAGCCCAGTGCCGGACGATGGCGGCTCCTAGGCTAGCCGAGGTTCCTGTGGTGAGGATGTTTTTGCCGGCAAGCCATGAAGAGGGATGCGGGACTGTAGGGTCGACTGGAGTTGTTGATAGTTGGAGATAACCGGAGGACATTTTGTAGATGCTTGAATTGGGAACTAAATAGAAAGTATTTCGCCAAAAACCTCGGCCTATATACTTCGAGATATCAATGAGAGTTCAGCTTTCCTTTCCTCGTTTCCTGCAGGGTTACATCTCAATATTCTCCGGCGCTAGGATGCTCATCACATCACACAAGCCATTGCCAAAGGATTTCCGTGTTCAGTAATCTAAAGTGTGACAGCCACCAAGTAGCCATGTGTGTGTAGACGTACATATGGTCGGGGAGGAATATTCAGCCAACGCAAGCTGATAATTCTCAATTGAGTGCATATAGAAATGTGGGTGCTCGATCTTCCCGTTTGAGTTTACAATTTGACTGTAACGAAATTCGGAGTTTCGGTGTTTACGTGAACTATCAATATATGGCTGCAGGAGTGTAATGTGTGTATGTGCTATACCTGAAAGGCCCGTACTTTTCTGTTCATGGTATAGATGCCAACCCATAGATTCATGAGCAAACAGTGTAATACAAAAGTGCGGGGAAATTGTGGCCCTTGTATAAGCAATAGTGAGGAGTGCATCGATATATACCGCGTATCAGCAGGTTACAATGTCTAGCCCCTACTCACATTGGACCTGATATTCTAGCGAGTTGTAAATCAATCAGGTAAGTAGCGCCTTGAATATGATCAGGATCTGAGTATTAAAGGAGACATGCCTCATAACTAGCCAACCTCGACAACCTCACATTCGAAGTTCCCGCCCTACATGATCCTCCCGTGGTGTTAGGGTCTGTACCCCTTGTCAGAGCGGTTCTTTGTCAATAGTCGTTGTGAAGATGCTTGAGCTCACAGTGGAATTATATACTATTGATGGTTTTGGTTAGAATTGCTCATAGTCAGAATTGATGTCGAGCACTGATTGGTTGTTTCCATTTTCTACCTGGCCAGCAGGCTTATGACTCGTTTTCAGCCCGGAAAATGACTGAAAACTATATCATAACCCCTATCTCATCCACCAAGTACATAACCCTAACATACACCTTTTTTGCTGCCTTCAAGCACCCCGACAACTGCCAATCGTCCTCTCATAGGCATTCTAGAAACATCCCGTCGTTGCTCCCCCCCTTCTTTGTTCTCAATAATCTGGAGGTGGAAGGGCTCGACCAAGCATGTGGTCTCATCCGACATGTCCATAAAAGGGTCCAATCCTTATCCCCTCCATATCTCTTGCATCTGGTCTCCGCGTTCTTCCCTTTTAATCTCAGGTGTTATCTCTTGAAGTCGCCGTGCCCCGACATAGCCGCGATGACTAGTCCCACAGTGGGTGCAAGGCCTCTGAGATAACGGCCTGTCTAATATTTTTCCTTAGACAAGGTGATTTGGGATCTTTTGGGGTGTCGGGCTATCGAACTTTAGCTACTAAAGCCCCCCTCAAACCTCTGGTGCCCGTCTTCCTTTAACCCCCCCCTCTTTGCGCTCGCTAACTTCAGCTGTGTGCTGTCGGCTTCCACTGCTGCTGCCTTTGCAAGTCGGTTAGCTTTCTCATTTCCGGCGATTGCTTTATGCCCTGGCACGGAGATGTAGTGCACTGCGACCCCGAGCTCTTCTCTGAGCCTCCATATTTGTATCTTGGTACTGCCCACTTGCCACTGTGAAGTGCCCATTATCGTCGCTGTTGGATTCATCCTCCTCACAGCTGTCACGTTGTCCAAACAGATCCATATTCTTTCCGTTTCAAGCACCATCTCTGTGGGAACAGCACGTAGTCCCTTTTCCATGGCTTCTAACTCTGCATCTGTCACCTTTGCTCACCCGCCCGCGCTCTGCATTCCTTTGCCTACTTCCTGCTCGCTTTTGTCAACGTACCATCCTGCCCCTGTCCATCTAGTGTCCGGTTTCGATCCACCCGCATGAATTCATATCTCGTCAGAGTCAGCTCGTGCATTCAAATCCGGTTGTCTCAGAGCCTGTGATTTCTTGTCATGTGTCCGCTGGATACCTTCGTGGGATAGAGGCGGAGGGAGGGGTTGCGCAGACTTGTTTGTCGGGTAATGATCCGCATGTCTCCGTTGGCGCCGGTATTCTAGCCTTCAACTCCCTCGTTTTGGGGAATTAGTATGTATGGGAGGGGGGTGTGTTAAACTGGGTAGTTGACGATAGTTGTAATAGAAAGTATATTGGTTGATGGTTGTGGTATTCACTTGTTGAGTATATGATCAATCATCTAAGTAGAAGCCGGAAAAGAGAATGGGAAAGAGAGAGAGAACGGAAGAAACTATATCCCCAAACTATCAAGCGTCCGATCATTACCATGACTAGGAAAACAGCTGGTCATATAACCTTTCACGTGTGTAGACCAGTATGACGTCATCAAGCTCAACACCTGTCTAATGGCTAGAGTACAACTAGGGGTATAGGGTCCAGGGTTACGCTGTTAGGGTATATTGAGGAGAACACATTTCATGAGTGCATGTAGGTATGTGGATTATTACTTACTTGCGCATTAACAGTTGGCCAAAATTGGTTTCATGAAGGGGCCTTAATGCCGTGGCGTTTTTACATAATGAGTGGTCGTTGTGGTCGTTTTTCACAATAACTCTACAGGACTATGTAAGATGACCGTTGAAAATGTGAGTATGGGTGTTGAGCTTGATGACGTCACAAAGATCTCCATGTGTATTAGATCACGTGACCGGCTGTGAAGGATCATGTAACGAGATATGTTACCCGTCATCATAATGCTGGAATTTCCTCCCTGGTTTCTCTGTTCTACAGCTTCTACTTAGATAACTCATTATATACTTAACAAGTGAACACAGACACCAGAATCAATACAACGCTCATCAACCAATATACTCGCTCTGACGACTATCGCCATCTTCGCAGTTTAGCATTTCTCTTTCCATTGTACATATTACACAGTAAAAAAGAAGTAGTGCCAGCTGGGTAAATTTGCAGTTGTTGGGCCTCTGTCTCCCCCGCGCAAAAGGTGCCGTAATCAATACTAAACCGAATGACTTGCCTGACATACGTGAGTACCCTTGGGGCAGGAGATGTGTTGTGGCCGGTTATGTATGTATGTCTATTAGCGGTGAGCTGATAGTGGTTTTATGGATGGCCCTCAATCCTTTGGTTCTGTCACATGGCAGAGGGTTATTAGGGTTATCATTTACAGTAATTCTATTGGATTGTGGATGATGGCATTATACATGGGCTAATCAACGGGAATTGCCGTTTGCCTAATAGTATACCAAGGCTGTATTTGCCTAAGTTGCCAGAAGTATAGCTGATGGAAGATATTGTACACTTGATGATATCCAGAAACTTTTTAAGTTCATGACTCGAATAATCTTGGCTGTTTCCATATTGAAGCCGAGTGAACATGTTTAAAGTACTTTGGCACCCAGACCGTTGGAATGATCCGGTGCCTGCATTATGCTGGAACGAAGCAGAAAAAGTAAGACTTGCGCTCAATCGGAGGTACCGAAAATAATGACAACAGTAATGGACTGACCTCTTTAGTGACATAATGAAATTGTTCATAGGCGGCTTGCAGACGACGAACGAGAAACATGCTCGGAATATAATCGCCGAATGATCCAGATGGTGGCTCACAATCAAAGTTGGTGTTCGTTTTGTGCTGAGATGATATTGATGACGATGGCTGTTGAAGACTGCAAAGAGTGCTATGCCTTTCAGGAGAATTTACACGAACGCAAGGATCATCCATTTCACACCCGTGAACTCAACACTCTCGACACAGCGAATTGGCTATCATTGAAAGATGAGGACATCAGCGAATTCATACAAAGTCCATCAAAATTTTACAATTTCAGACCTCCTCCGGGCCAGATTCCGATCAATCATTTCAATCCTGTGGTACAGCGACTCGGATTGTGTCTGGATTGCCCCATATGTTTTGCATTTTCAAAGGCGGCATTGGATTGTGTACATAAACGAGGCGACGAAAATGTAAGAATCCAAGGAATCAACGTACATCCTCGTTATCCGGATGATGACTATTTGTATGTCGATAAGTATGCTTTGATCTTAGACCTGGTTGTTAAGTGGGATGATTGGGGTTCGACGCCGGAGAGACAGGCAAAGCAGGGGCGTATGGCACTCCGAATGAAACCATTCAAAAACAGCAATGGTTCTACATTGGACTACTTCAATGTGGAGCTATACGACCCAATGACCGTGAAACATTACATACAACGCCAATTCGAAAAATACGACAAGGAGAATCTCCAAAAAACAGCAGGTAAGAAGACCTCCTACAATGACGGTACCCAAAGCTAACGGATTTATACAGACTATCCCCCGTCTTTCCGACTGATTGATGTAAAAAAACAAATGCCTTGTGCACATCGGAAACAGGCACAAGCGCTACTCGGCCATCAGTTATCGATGGGACTCTAAAGACCAGAACATGCTCACACCCGGTACCAAAGACATGTTCAGTCAATGTGGATCTTTATCCCTAGAAACAATGTCCCAAACATTGTATGACTGCCTGACTATGGCTGAGATTCTTGAAATTCCATACATCTGGATTGATCGATATTGCATCATGCAGTATGACCAAAAAGAAAAGGCGGAACAAATTCATGCAATGGGGGATATTTACTCTAATTCCTACTTCACCATGATATGCGCTATTTCGACGGACATACATTCTGGAATACCTGGTTATAGTCGACGCTTTTTACCGCATCGTTGGGAGGTACCAGCTAAAGAATGTTGGGGAACTGCCCAACAAATGCCGTTTTTCCAATGTCAGTCAGACTGGCAAACCCGGGGTTGGACTATGCAAAAAGAATACCTTTCTCCGCGCCGACTCTATTTTACTGATGTGGCGATGCTATGGCACATCAATTGTCCAATGGTTTTGTATCATCATGCAGATGTCATGGAAGAGCCAGAGTGTCGAAGAGAATGTATTACTGCCAAATCCAAATCAGCATTTGATTTGATAGAGGAATACAGCTGCCGTGGACTTGCTATGGCTGAAGATAGAATTAACGCAATCTCTGGTCTATTAAAAAGCCGGGGAGTTCATTACTTGTATGGGATTTCGACACGTTTGATGCCACGTAGTCTTTGTTGGTTCTCTTGGTTGGGACGGATAGACGCTGAACCTCACACCGAATTCCCCACTTGGTCCTGGGCTTATCATTTCCCGGTCCTTGAGTGGATTCCGCAAGGGACAACTGATTGCGGGCCTAAATGCAAAGTCCTACACGTCGACCTCAAGTTGCAAACGCGAATATCTCTTGTGCGGCAGATGGGCTTGTCTCCATCGGTATTAGATGGGATGTCTGATCGACAACTTCTGATTCGAGCGAGAGTTAGGCGTATTAAACCAAGGGAAAAGGTCACAATAAATGTTGACGGTGAATCAGTTAATATGCCCCAACCCCTCTTGATAATTCAGATGCATAGGTCTCGATACCATGAATTGCAATCTATAGTCATTGCGCCTTTTAGAAACCCCGGGACTACCAGCGGTGTTGACGTCATTCAAGCTCGACGGGTGGGCCTGTCCCTGTGGGATAGAAATTACATCTCCGTTTATCGTATTGCCAGAGTCCGTCCGCTGGAAACTAAAACGTTGACCATCCTCAAGAGACAGCGCCTTGGGACACCTTGGCCACGAAAGAAGTCTGTCTTCAATTTTCGATCGTCTCCAATGCCCGACCCACCTGCACAGATATTACCGCGCTTCAAACCAACTTCGGCGCCGTACTTTGTGTATCCCAATAAAAGATCGACAACATCCCCATCAGTGCAACTGCGACAACCCCACCGGCCGTTGAAACGAAAACGTTCTCAAGACCAGGCACAGAAGGACGTCGCCGTCAAACGAAACGGACCTCGGAGTTCTAGCCTTGTTGGCGAAACATCCAATCGTAAGGGTCATCTTTTACTGAGACGACAAGCCAAAAGAAAGTCAGTTCATGGGGCATTCTTTGGGTACAACTGTTTCAAAACAAGCCGGGCCTTCCGCAATATAATGCTACATTAGTCCCGTTATTAGTTATAGTGGTCATGAGGCGGGTATCAGTTCATAGTAAATAACTTTCTTGTTCTTTTTGTAGTCGTTGTCGAGTAAAGTTTCTGTGTGATACATATACAGTTCCGTGGGCACTCGTTTAAGTAACGTCTTAACTGATTGATACACCGTTTCCAAACAGCTTTTTGAAAATATCAAAGCACAAGCATGATCCAGTCGACACGATTACTTACGCATGCTGTGTTTGTATCCACCCGGTAGGCTTTTTGAATGCCTTCAGCCTCCTGATGTGGTGGTCTGTCTTTGTCAACTCTAAGGTCTCGTTTTGCTTTCAATCATGCCTTATCGTACCGTCGGCAAAATCTAAATAACTATAAAGTTAAATGACGGATTATTCGCTCTTGACTAAGACCTCTGACGACACTCGAGTGTGAGCTCTATCATCATGGTGTCAGACTAAACATAGAGAACGGCCCTATGGCTGGTGTAGTAAAGCTACCTTGCAGACATTCCGATTGTTGTAGTCAGCTCATAAACGTGCAGATACAACATAACCTTGAAAGCTTTTATTATCTACTGGGATTACGCTCAGGCTTTAACCATGGCCTGCAATCACAGTAAAAATGCTCTTTTGACTTTTAGGCCTCACAAATCACCCTGTGTGATCCCTTTTATAGACAAGTCCTTTTACATCGATACGATCGGCTTCTTGACACAGTAATCTCGGGAAGTTAAACTCCGCCCCTGGTAAATCCCTGTGTAACAATCTATCTTCAACGCTAATCCTCAGTATTTCATCTTTAGCCACCCCCATGGGAGTATGCCGTGTGTAACTTGAAGATCGGAACTTAGTTTGTCATTGATAACAAAGGAAATTCCACACAAGATTTATCAAATGTGACGACTACTCCGCAAAAGCCATATTAAGTTTGCAGTTTGTTTCATTTCTGGTTGAATCCCCTCTGTCTTGACACGCACAGGAGTCACCATACCGTTTTTATGATACTCTGTCTCAGAAGTGATTCCTACGTGCTACGGCCCCTTTGTTCGTCTACAACAGAGAGGTTGAGTTGAGGTGGCCATCGCCATTTGTTAGCTCTTCGTGCCATTAGTGCATTTCAATTTCCCTTTGCAGAATGCATTGTCCATTTATGTTATTACTACAGCTGTCAAACAGGGCACCTCCGCAGTTTTCAAGGCTTTCACTTACAGGTAGGCATTCTGTGTCACCGTTATCCATTGATATGTCAGACCCCGTTGTTTTCGGAAAGGCACCCATGATATGATCACATTTTACCTCATCCCCACGGCCACAAACATAAGTGTCTGCCCAAAGTCCCTACGAAGTTCCGCTATGATTAGGAATCCTCTTAGTTATGTATTTATTTACATCTATGGTATACTCCTTCTCCAGAGTAGCCGAACTACCAACTCTATCTACTCAGCTAATCCGAGGCACCTTCGCCACATGTGAGTGATCTACGAGCGCCCAGAAGAGGCCATCATAGGAGAGACTAATGCTACGTGTACAGAGTATTAGGATTTGGTGTAACCGCAAATACTTCTTAAACGCTTTGATCATATACATGGAAATGTATCAATTTCACCTTGTTATCAAGAACAAGAACATCATTAGGCTAGGTCAACCGATACTCCAAATTCCCGCCAGCATAGAATATCTGCTTGAACCACCTCCACCAAGACCTCGTCATGGCCAACCGCGTCAACAATTCCATCATTCTCAGCATAATCAAAGAACGCATCCTGTCATCATCCACCCAGCCATCCCAAATCACCCCAACTCTAAAGACATCGGTATCCTTCTTCTCCAACGGTTCAAACTCCCCTCCTGCTGAGAAGCGCGTTTCAATCTTTGGTGAGATAGCCAACGCTCTGCCAAGGATAGACGGGTCTCCCACGAGTATCGTTGCTGCGTCAATAACGTCAGAGAGTTCGGCAACACCGGGGCTGGAGGCGCAAACTATACGCTCCAGGTTAAAAGAGAAAAGGCCCGTTGAGGCGACAAAGTAGGGACAGACCATGTTTAGACGGACGCCATGCGCGTTGCCAGCAGATGCCCGACTACTTCTGAATAGTCCAACAATGGCATGCTTTGTAGACCCGTATAGACTCAAGGTGGTGGCAGGTATGATCCCCAGAATGCTTGACATCAACAGAATCACCGAGTCACTCTCCTTCCGCGTCTTGTTCGCTATCCATCTTGCATTCCGGGTGTTGCCCATGCATGTGAGGGCTAGGTATGTCGAATACAATGACCCCTTAACATTTATATCAAGAGTATGCATCGGCGGTTTGGTGGGTTTAACACCCTCTGGAAAGTCCGGAAACTCAAACGCCCGACAATCAGCCTCCGCGCCCACTCCTGCATTTGGAAAGACGACATGAATCCCCGCATCCCCCGTGACCCTATCCGCAAACTCGAACAAAGCAGCTTGATCTTCCCATTTCCGGACATCGCATTGTTGCCAGTGGAACGTCTGCTCGGGGTATTTCTATCGTAGATCGGCAACAAGAGCGAGGCCAACGTTCGAGTTCATGCTCCCCATGGTGATATTCGCGCCGAGCAAAGCCCAGTGCCGGACGATGGCGGCTCCAAGGCTGGCGGAGGTTCCCTTGGTGAGGATGTTTTTACCGGCAAGCCATGAAGAGGGGTGCAAAACCGTAGGGTCGACTGGGGTCGTGGATAATTGAAGATAACCGGAGGGTATTTTATTAATGATGGGATTACAAGGTAGATAGAAATTAGTTTGCCCAGCACATCGACTTATATACTTTTGAGATCAGTCAGGCTTCAGTCTCCTATCCTTAATTCTCTTATTGTCCATATTCTGATACTCTCCATCGCCGGGGTACTTGTCACACAAGTCATTTCCACAGGCTTTCCCACAATAGCAATCCCTAACTCAGGAAGATTATATACTTGCATGTTGCTAATCCATCTACATAATCTTTCTGATCAGTACAAACTGGGAATACTCGGTTGCGTTGATTTGGATGTCGCAAGTTTTGGATTTGCCCGTGTCAGTTCATGATCTGATGGTGACAAGATTTGGAGGTTCAGTTCTCGCTATAACCGTTGATCTCCAACGAAGAAACTATGATCTCTCTTCTCAGTATAGTTGGGAGCTGTATGCTTCCATGTTCACAATATGCAAATCACAACTCAATTCCTTCTGATGATTGGAAGAGTATATAACACGGAAATGCGGCGATAGTGTCTTCCGGCTGGACACATTTATAATTCCTTATATGAATATGTTTAAGTGTTGACACAATAGTTGAGGATCAACAATAGCATACTAGAATTTATGACAGATTGACACACGTCGTACCATGAACAAATCCGCCTTCGCGGTGTTCCCCTCAACTCTTTCAACCTGAACTGGCATGTTCCCAGCACTTGTCTACATCTTAGGAACCATTGTCCTTGTCACCATCAGTTCTTTGTCAACATTGTTCTTCTTGTCAAGGCGGCTCGAAGTCCGATAGTCCGAACTACACCACATACCATTGACGATGAACACGGTCACTAAAGGCCGGTCTAACCTCATATGTCCGTCCATGTCCGGAATTCTGACAGTTTTATTCCTAGAACCCCACATTTGCCTCCATGTATGCGCTTTCAAGATAAAGAACTCATGATTTGACGGCTTACATGTGTGTCCAAGTCATATTATGTTGTACAAGCCGTGTTGGTATTACATAATCTAGGGGTAGGGCCTAGCCTAGTCTCAGGGACAATTGTGCTCAATGTAGCGGCTGAGCGGGATCTCTTACTCCACACTCTTCAAACCCCCGTCCCCAACTTCTGAGATATCATCACGCATTTGATTTTCCAACACTAGAATGTTTTATCCAGTGTCGCAAATGAGGAGACCCACTCAAGGCGGGCGATTGGGTTGTCTGACAAGCAGTGCGGTGAACTATGGTTTACTTCTATTGATTGGTTGATTTCTAAAGTGTTTGATACTTTTACCGCTTGCTTGGTTTAGGGGTGTCGCTTAAGGAGGTATCCTAGAGTTTAATGGAAGGTGTGGCTATTGTCTTGGCATGCCTTTGTGGGTTTGAGAAACAAGTTCGTTGACCTGGTGTATCTCGACAAGGATGCATGTTGTCTTTGGCATCTTAGCAAAACATATCAGGGTAAGCGTTGTAGAGACACGACTTGGTATACCGAGGATACTCCCGTGTGGAGGTTTAGAAACCTTTATCCTCAGACGTTCAGGGACACCACAAGTTAATAATACTACATTATCACTGTAAACCTATGTTTGCAGTGGGTACACCAATCGGTCACGTGATAGTAAACTAAGCTTATTAGATGCTGTTGCTGTGAGTCGATTGTAACAAGATACCGCGCTACGTATCTGAAGTACTCACAGAGGTGTGGCGTGCTTTGAAAAGAGTTAATCCTAACGTACTTATCAATACTTCGTATCGCCTCCCTATCTGATCGTGTCGTACAGCGTATGACAATAGCACAACGTAACCCCACACTACACTTCTATATACATCGTTTCTGTTTTAATTGAATCCGTCCCTTGAAGAACCTCGGCTGAACCCGACGGGTATCACTATTAAGCTGAAGGACGTACCATGTCTGTTGCTGAGACAATATATTCATTAACTGTCCCTTTATAAACCTTTCCATGTTATACATCTACACCATACCTACAGACTCCCTAATCTCAACACATAATAATACAATGGTGCACGTCACCATACGGGCTACTTCGCCCCAATCTTCTCCTTATATCTCCTAACAGCCTCCCCAGACAAAGCCTCCAACTGCTTCTTCTGAGCCTCCCAATTCTCCAAATCCGTATCCGGCAAAAACCCAAAAACATACCAATCCCCCTTCTCAAAAGTGCGAATATCCACCGATCTAAACATCAACAGATTCTCCGTCGCCCGCTTCACCTTCGCCCCACCAAGCACCGGCTTCCCATTCTTAGGGTTAACCTTCTGAAGAGTCTGGGTACTTTCGATTCTGACGGCGACCATATGGCGGATACTGTTCTCGTCATTAGGCATCTGCATGAGCCGGACAGAAACCACCTGGGGCGCCTTGTGGATTGTGTCCCGAGTCCAGGTGAATTTATCGGTTGATCGTCTTTTATTCACCGTGTTGGCAAACGTGGAAAAGAGACCTACACCGCAGAGACGACGGAGTGCGGGAAGATCACCCTCCGCCATGGCGGTGTATACAGCGCTGTGAAGGGATGTAGCGGCGGAGATGAAGTCACTGTGGCTACCCAGTTTCATACGGGCGGCCTTGGTGAAGCCGGGCTTAGACGCCCAGATGAGAGAGATGCGGTTGGCCGTGTTGGTTATCCAGTTAACCATGCGAGCCCACTGATATTTCGGCTGGTCCGCCATCTCAATGGCCTTCCAAGGCGCGGCAATGAAAAGTCCTAACCTAGTTAGTACCCACCCCATCCACATCTCGTTCAAAAAAACATACCCGGAAGTAAAATATCCCTCATCTTAGAATCCAAGAGAGCCTCTCTCCCCTTTGAAGCCACCACGGGACTCTCACTCTGGCGATTCCTCGAGGCAAAGAGATTCCCCGAGTTCCCTGGTCTCTGTGTCCCATATCGTCTCTGGTCCACGAGGACCCCCCTCATGATATTCCCACCCACTGGGATCCTCCTGATCACAGAGGTCGATGTAGCAAGCATTTTATCGCGATGTCGGATACTCGCTCGATGAGCTGCTGTTGTGCAATGTCGTTGATAATTGGTGATATTCACAGATCCTTTTTTTGCGGGGTTTACCCGGGTGGGTCCTTGTGCTACGTTCTTTTGAGATGGTTAAAGCTACCACGACACCTGCAAATGGCCAACTACATAGTCTCACCAATGAAGTTCATCTAGAATTTCATCACCACATCCATCACGAGTCCCTCAATATGCCAAAATTCTTCGTTTTCTCAGATTACCCATAATATCTAGGGTTAATAGGGTTATGTCAAATGTCTTGGTGTCGCGAATAATCTTGCGGAATGCATGGATGCGATAGGCGCGATATATTTTTGTTTTAATTGCACAAGTTGATGATTATATAATTGACGAATAATTCAGCTCCCGAAAAGACGAAAATCACATAACCTCCATGTCCCGACAACCCCCCCAAGATGACCCACCTCCCTTCGACAGCGTCCCGGCCGCGTCAACCCCGGGTGTTCTCCGGCCCCGCAAGTCAAAAAGCGCATTAACCCCGGCACCAACGATGATACCCCCGAACGTATCCCTCTCAGCGGCGATCGCCTCGGCGGCAAAAGCCCGAACTAATACACCGCCCTCTGACGCCCCGGTGATTCGCGCGTCGTTGTTGGCGCCGCGGGTCGCTGTTATACTTGACGTGCCGAGAAAGTTCCATGGCGTGTTGTTTGCGGGACGGTTGATTAGCATCTTTCCGGCTATTTTCTGGGGGTGGAGACCGGCGGCGATGTTGGTGGATGTTTTGTTGCCGGGTGGGGAGGCGGCTGGGTTGGAGGGGTTTCCGAAGATGGAGGTGGCGTTGGCGTCGATGTGGGTAGGTTTATGGTGTGCTGAATGGATTTATGGACTGTGGATGCTGACTTTATAGTGTTTTGCTTCGGGGTATTTGGCGTTTTTCTTTGCGGATTGTCTTATGTCACGGTGGTAAGTTTGTTCAATCTACTGTAGGAGTCAAGACTAACCAGAGACAGGCTGATAAATTACACACCACAAGCCACTATAGTCCGTCTCTTATCAATCAACGCCGTAAACTTCTTCGGAACCAACGCCGCCTTGAAAATGGCCGGGGCATTCTACGACATCCGATTATTTCTTCCGGCATGGATAGCCCTTAGTGCCGTATGTCCCTTCCTCTATATCAAGTCTCCTAGCTAACGACCGTTTACAGGTCCTCACCGGTGCATACCACGTGACCCATCAAAAAATCAACATTCGAAAGGAAACGGTCACATCTATCAACGTCTTCTCCATCGCTAGTACAATCAGCATGGTAGCGCTATTGTTATCTTCCTATTCAAGTTGTGAACATCTTCCTGAGATCCCAATAATCGTCTGGGCCAGGGTCCTCGCCCAATGGGCTTTAAAAGGTTTAGCTCATGTTAGAGCTTCCTTGAGGAATTCATAGGTTTTGTTTCTGTCTGTCTATCTATCTATCTGTATATATTGTATAATTCTAACGTCACGTCGTTTCCCTCGGCTCGGGTCATCATCCGAAAAAAGCCCACCTCGTGAATCGAACTCACTCACACCCTCAAAAACCCTAATCAACTACCGAAAAGTCCCGTGTGGATACGTCCGTGTCCGTCTCAAGTCCGTGCCTAGACCCCGCTATCTATGTTTACACCCCTCCTCTCCTCAACAGGCAGTCGAAACTGGTCAACAGGGCACTGTCTCACGATATTCATGCGACGAGGCGTAGTTTGACTATAAGTTCTGAAAATAGGGGTGGGTGTGTTTTGAGAATATTAAAAAGGACGGAAGATTTATGTGGAAAAAATGAGTGAGTGATTGATTGCTGTCTATCTAGTGCCCTGCTTTTTGGTAGAAGATTG
The DNA here is from genome assembly GCA_000712465.1 of Huntiella moniliformis. Lineage (NCBI taxonomy): Eukaryota > Fungi > Ascomycota > Sordariomycetes > Microascales > Ceratocystidaceae > Huntiella > Huntiella moniliformis. The sequence goes on from JMSH01000070.1 coordinate 18,480, forward strand.
GGTCTTGAATGTGTATGTAATATGAAAAATGTGTATGACGAATTCCCATGTCTTCCGTGACATGGTTCCCTACCAGCGGGATGGAAAGTCCCTAAAGATAACGAAAACGATAACCCCCGAATATAAAGCAAAATGAATGAAGCAAGAAACAAGAACAAAAAAAGAAATCCATAACCTCGTGAACAATATCCCAAAAGACCTAAATCATCCCGGGACCTCCTTCGGAAACCAACGGAGGAAGTACCCTCGCTTGTGGATACCCTCTCTGTCCGTCAAGTAAATGCGCCGGAATAACCGGGACAGGTGGTGCCGAAACATCACCTGGTCTGGCTGTTTGTGCCGGCTTATTCTTCGCCATACTAGAAGCCGCGAGTGCTCTGTTCTGGTTACTTTCGCGTCTGCGTTTGGGTGCGTCTTTGATTTTCGGGTGCGTGTGACATTTATATGCATGACGGAACCATGTAGTACCCTTCTTCTTAGACGACACCAAGGCTATCCATTCGTTACAGCTACCGCAGAGACCTTCCCAGACGTCGGGGTTTCCGTCCATCCGGCGGGTTTCAAGCGGTTGTTGGAAGGGAGAACCGGTGGTAGCGCTGATGCCGTGGGTGAAGGACTTGTCGTACCAGTAGGCGGAGTTCTTAAGGACTAACCAGCGGCCAGGCTTACATATGCCGCACCATCCTTCACGCTTGTTTCCGTGGCCGCGAACCCAGCGGGGAGTGTATAAGTCTCCTTCGAAGCGGAGCTCCTGTTCATGAGGAATAAGATCGGGGTCGGAGGGGTTCATGTCCTCAGGTGGTGGGGGGATTTGATCTTCTTGGAGAGCGGAGTACAAGTCTGGTGGGTCGGAAAGATCAGTGTAGTGCGGGTGCATGGTATATGGGTCCCCGTTACTTTGAAGCATTCTGAAGAGACCGTGGGACATGAGTGGGGGTGCTTGGAAGGCAGTTGGCATCTCGGGGAATGCTTGGGATGGTAATTGACTTTGAAGAAGCATACTGTGACGGAACTGGTTAGGCGCCATCATGTAGGGGTTTGGTTGATGAGGAGCTGGCATTCCGTAGGTCATGTGCATAGGACTATGCATAGCAGGGTCCGGTCTAGCTGTGATTCTGGGACCAAACATGTCGGGTTGTTGTTGAGGTTGATACATGTTACTGCTGTAAGTAGCAGCTCTAGCTCTCTGTTGAGTACCATAAGACCCGGTAGACCAACGCTTATTTCTACCGACGTCGACACTGTAAGGAGCTGTTCTGGATGGACGAGGAGAAGGAGAAGCGTGGCCACGGCTTTGAGTACGGACAAGTTCGGAACGACCTCCTTGGGCGGTGAGTCTGGGGGAGTTGACTGGGGAAAGTTGAGTGCAGTTCGATAAGAGAGATGTGCGGTTTGAGGCAGCATGGTAGTCGGATGTTAGAGATGGAGCCTCGGATAAACCACTGGAGAAGTCATCGTAATGCATATCAGAGTAAGTCCCACTGGTAGAAGGAGTGAATGATGACCCTGAGATTCTCTTGCTAGCCATATCATGAGCCATATCAGCACCATGGGCATGTTGAAACCGTAAGTCCAAGATAGGAATAGCTTCATCAGCTGTATAAGCCTGACCAATCTGCATCTCAGGAAACTCAAAAGACTCATCAACCTTTCTACCAGTCCACCCGGGGGTTCCCGAAGCCTTAGTCGAAAGGACACCATAAGGAGACATTCCACAATCGGAAGGACCAGGTGTGAAGAACTCCTGATGCATGGAAACCGGACGAGAAGGGTACATGGCATCACTAGGAGTTTGTTGTAACGAGAGGGTAGAGGAATCCCAGGCGGGAATTCCGGGGTATTCATCACCACAGCATGACGGGAAAGACTCTGTAGCGGGACGGGGACGAGTTGTGGAAATGGGAGTTTGCCATACGGCAGGGGATACGGGGATTGTTTCTTGTTTCGGGGGGTTTGTGGGAGACATGTTGGGTGGATTGGAACGTGAATGATCGAGTTGGTTCGGAGTGGGTTGTTGGCTTTAAGGAAGTTAGTTTTAGAGTTGGCGGTCTTTTTGAGAAGAGAGAAACTTACAGAGTGGGTTCTCCGGAGTCCATTTTGGAAAGTAAGTGAGTGAATGATGTATAATAATCCAAAATAAATATCAAAAAAGTATATCAAATCAAAAGAATGAAAAACAAACAAGACAGGCAAAAGGAACGAATCTATCAAAAAGAAAACACTCAGTCATTTTCAAGAAAAGAAGAGTTATCTATGGGTATATGTATAAAGTGATTTCTTAGTCTACTACTACTACAACTACAAGGTCGAGGAAGGGGTATGATTATGGAGAAGAAACAGTCTGTACAAATGTGAGACACGACGGGGGGGTGGG
>JMSH01000070.1:20871-133985 GCA_000712465.1 Huntiella moniliformis
GAGCGGCCGGACTCAAGGATGGGGGGTGGGGGTTCAAAAAACGAAAAAGGTCAAGTGGGGTGGTTACTTTTTTAATAGAAAATAGAATTCGGGATATATATAATCATGTTTGATATATAAAAGTAGTATACAGAAAGATGACTGTTTGAATCTTTGGGAAGTTGTAGATATCTAGATTCTTCATTACTTACAACTCAAATCTCAAAACTTAGATTCTTCATCTCAAACAAAGTTAATTTTGTCCCCCTCATCGTCGCAAGGACCCTATCAAATAAACCTTACACTCTACCAATGCACGTCTGAAGTTATGTCCATTTTATCCCACCCGATAAACCCGGGGTAATCAAGAAACTCCCAAGAATGGGATGAGTCTACGGGGTTCCGTATCAAGCTTATTCACAACAAGACAAGACAGACTTGAATTCTAAGCACGTACCGTGTTCTGTGCGTTCAAAGACTTTGGTTCGATGGATTGGAAGGTTACAACCGACGCTAGGTTGATACTCTTTTTATTTGAGGCGACAATGTGGTATTGAAGGAAAAGTCAAACGTTAAGGTTTTTTTTTGGATTGGACTGTCCTGGGTTTGTTTGGTTTGAGTTCGGGTTGTTGTTGTGTACCTGGATCTTGAGACAATGTTATGTATATCCAAACTCACGATGATCTAGCTTCAAGATAAACAAACAATGTTAATGCCCTAACTCGTGCATGATGACGGTTACTCATTCATGCAGGTATACAGACACAAGATGATTCTATCAGACCAAACCAGACCAGTACCGGATGAACTTGTCTATCCCATTACATATCAAATTCTAGACAACCATGATATCATGCCATACATTCTACAACATGATACAGAACCCAACAACTTGGAAATTACAGTTGACACTAACTACCAAAAAAACAATAGACTCTAACAAACTTACAAACAACTCACGTCCCAGTTTATAACCCCACTAACATGTCAACACGGAACCCCCGAACCAGATATTTCAAAAAAACAGACACAGATCATAAACTGGCTGTCATCAAAAAATGCATGAAAAGGCATAAAGGAACTTATGTAGAACAAAACTTAGTACCGGAAAAGACTTCAAGAAACAACCTGTCATGTTTTCTCCGAGTTGCTTTGTTGTTAAAGACTAACAGGACTCGACAATCATTTGTTATCTGATTTTCATACTTTTCTTTGTTAGGGTTCAACCCATCTTTTTTCCATCTATATCTGTAACAGATTCTTCACCCAGTCACTCGTGTTATCTAACACAACATATCCATCTCCCGTATTCTTCAAAAAAAAAGGTATACCGAAATGCAGGAAGCCTGATTTCTTCATCCCATCTTCTTCGGTTGTCATACAACATCCAAAAAATGATCTCACCAACCGAAATCGAATCGGTGACCTTTCGATGGCAACTTGCAATTACAGTCGAACGTGATAACCAACTACACCATGGTGAGTTTTCGACAGTGGTGATCCACTGCGCATGGCTTGTTGAAAAAATTGTGCATACTAGGGTATATATGTATTACTTATGCACGGTGGTTTTTATGAACACTCACAGACCTACACGATGATAGTCTGAGACCAGTTAAACGTGAGACACCCGACGATCCCCCGCACATCACACAGGTAATAGAACAGTCTGATGGACGGAAAGAGGGGCTCTGACGAGCTATGTAAAACGAATTGAATCAGAGTGAAAAGTCTCCGGAAGAAAAGAAGCCGTTTTTCACATGTTTAGGATGAGCCGCGGTAACATTTCAACTCTGTGTTGATATACATACGTTAAATATTACCAAGAAGCCGTAGGAATTCATCGGGTCACGACCTTGTGTATTGTACACATGTATATGTGGGAATCCATACGGGATACGGAGATATGTCATGTTACTCCCGTGGGAACCGTGACGGACGGGACGGTTGAGACGGACTGTAGTTTGCCGGAACATGCGCGCGCGCGGGTACGGGTGGACTGTTACGAGCGTGTTTGACGGGATGAACGAAGGAACGAACACCGGATTCTTCACTTCATGGTGTCTGATGTTGGGATGAGGAAGAGGGCTATACGTGTGGCTATGGCACGGAAGAATAGTTACCGTAGTTGAGAAGAAGCAAACAGCGGTGTGTATATAGTGTTTCGGTGGCGGTTGTGATTTATCAACTATCTCTTTCTTTTGTTCTCTGGACGACGAATGTCGAGGTCATGTCATCACTGGACAGACTTACTTGGACTTGGACTTATATGTTATATAGCTATAGCGAGATATATCACACAGCCTCGTTTTTCTAGCGTGGGGTCCCTCCGACTTATCTACCAAAGCAACGTCAACCAGTGGCGTAAGTACCGATGATAGTCGTCATGGTATTTGATCGTCCGGCTTAATAGATTTCCTCGACCAGACTTCCAAGTTTGTTTCCGCCTTGTAGATAGTTGTCCGCATAAAAGTTTCCAATCATGCCGAGTGATTTGACCGGTAGTTACCGTAGGGTTATACACCGAAAAACCCTAAGTCGCGAAAATGGACCCTGATTCAAGATTCAATTGTGAAGAATGCGCCGAGATTATTTACCTGTTAGAACTTTCTACAATTCATCAAGAATCATAGACAACGAGGAAACGAAATGGTTGGCAAGGTTAGCGAACGAGTTTTGGCGAGGGAGGGTTTAGAAAGGACGGATAATGGGATGAGGCAGACGACTTGGCCGGATGTTCCGCCTATTAACCAGAAGAATTACTATACGTAAGTTATGGAGAAACACAAACAGACATTTGGGATTGTTATTGACTTTGACGATAGAGAGTATATGAAACGTGATGACCAGATTCTCGCTTTACGTCCCCTTGATGACTCTACACGCGACAAAGTCCCTAAAGAAGGCGACAAGAAACTATCTAAAGCTAGTAACCCACACGACCCCACCACAACCACCGAAGAAGACCACGACGAAGACCCCGAAGAAAATGACCTGGACTCCTCTGATGACGAAGACCAAGATGACCCTGCGCGCATCATCGTCATGCACCCCGGTAGTCAAAACCTTCGAATCGGACTCGCATCGGATGCCCTCCCGCGTACCGTCCCCATGGTCCTGGCACATAAATCGCCGCAGACCGAATCTGAAATGCACGAGGCACTGCCGCGACGGAACTTTGAAGCTGGCGATTCGGATGGGAAGTTTGGTGAGGAGTGGAGCCGTCGGTTTAAGAAGATGTCAGAGGACTTGAAGGTGGAGATGCGCGCGAACAAGCATAAGGTTTTACCGAACAGTAAAGACCTTGTGGCGAATTATAACAGGCGGGTAGAGCCCGAGTCGATTCCTGTGCATAATGATGCGCTGCAGATTGAATGGACGGATGTCGATGGGGATTCCGGGAAGGAGACGTTTGCTGGGAATGAGGCCATGAGAATCCCAGATGATAGTGCGCCAAAGTATAAACTGTGGTGGCCGATACAACACGGGTGGTTGAACGAAGACGACTACGGAACGGCGGAACATCTCCATGATGATCTGGAGATGATTCTGGAACGGGCAATGCGGAATGAATTGGGCATTCAGACACGCGCACAACTAAAAGGGTATTCATGCGTTTTCATCGTCCCGGATCTTTACGATAAGAAGTACGTGGAGCAAGTTCTCTCTTCGTGTCTCGACTGGTTTTCTTTCAAAAGAGTCTGTTTTATCCAGGAGAGTATGGCGGCGACGTTTGGAGCGGGATATACACAGGCCTGTGTGATTGACGTGGGAGCTCAAAAGACATCAGTCACATGTGTTGAAGATGGTCTCTGCCTGGAAGATTCTAGGATTAATTTGAAATATGGCGGGTGGGATGTCACAGACACGTTGGTTAAGATGCTTTTGTATGATAACTTTCCTTACGAGGAGATTAACCTACGTCGTCGGTATGACTGGTTATTAGCTGAGGAACTTAAACTGAAGCATTGTTCTTTGGCGCAGAATTTGGTTTCGGTACAGTTATTTACGTTCCATGTTCGCGCGCCGAATCAGCCTACGAGGAAGTACCAAGCGAAGATGTACGATGAGGCCTATTTATCGTGTATTGGGTTCTATGAACCGAGCTTATTCGACAATACCACGAAACTACGGAACAGACGCGCTCTTTTGGATATGTCGTTTAATACGTATGAATCCGACTGTCCCGATGACCCCACGTCAGCCGCACAGTTGGCAATCCTCACGCTTACCCAACCCTCATTGAAATTGTCCGCGGCGGTAAACCCGGCAATCGCGGCTATCTCGGGAGCTACTGGGACGGGTACAAATGGGGTTTCTACGCCCGTGAAGGAACGAGGCACCCCGTTTAATTTCCTTAGTAAGGTGAATGAAGGGTTATCAAACGGAACACCTAGTGGGTCGTCTGCGCCATCGCCCGGTCCTGATGGGACTATTACACCAGGTGTAGGATATCCATTTGCACGGGACACCGCAACAGGAAGTCCCGCGCCGGGATCCGTCCGAAATGAAACCCCCGCCCCGGCTATTCCCGTCCGTTCAGCCACGGAGATCGTCCGCGAACGAGACCAAGTCCTCCCACTTGCGCCATTGGATATCGCCGTGATGACGTCAGTGCAACATGCTGCACGCGGCGACGAAAAGAAGGTGCGCGATCTCCTTGGAAGTGTCATGGTGATTGGTGGAGGTGCAAAGATCCCGTTCTTCACGAATGTCCTGGAAGATAAATTACGTAGACATCGGCCGGACTTGGCGGAGAAAATCCTCGTTAGTCGGAGTGCGAGGGATATGGATGAGCAGGTGGTTACGTGGAAGGGGGCTAGCGTTTTTGCAAAGTTGCCTACTAATGATTCGTGGATTACGGGGCCGGAATATGAGAGGTTGGGTTCGCGGATTTTACATCATAAGGTTTTATGGTCGTGGTAGATAGACAGGTACGCACGTAGACAATTTATTAGTAAGCGGTTGTGTAGCATGTTTTGGGCAATTTGGTGTATGTGCATGACATGGGTTTTATTAAGCGCGTTCCTTGTTGTCTTGTCTCGGATCGGATGTTTTCTTTATCAGATCTATCCATTTAATTTGTGAAGCAGGCTTCAATTATAAAAAAAATGGATCTATTTCTTCACCGGTATCTACCGTTATCATCACAAGCCACCACCGCCCATGTGGCCACCTACCTCCTCTTCATCGCTCTATTCTCCATATCCTTCCTCGTCTTCCTCAACTCCGCCGTATCCTTCCTCATCACCGACAGGCTCGGTTTGAAATCCGGAATAGGCGATGTCGTAGGAACTCTAGGCTTCGCAGATGAGGTTGTCGCGTTATTGATGTGTCCCATCTGGGGACTTCTTTCCGATCGTATTGGTATTCGATGGGTGGCGACTATGGGCTATGCGATTGTGGGGTTGGCGTTGGCGGGGGCGTTTGTAGTGGTTCGGGAGGTTTATCCGGGATTGTTGATGGCGAGGGTTTTCTTTGCGTTGGGGGCGACTGCTACGTGAGTATTCTTGATGTTTTTGTAGGAGGTTTTACTAACCGGTTTAGTGCAACAATGGTTACTGCTATTCTCCCTACATTAAGTTCCACCAACACGGGCCAAAACCCCGCCATCCTAGCCGGTCTAGTCGGGCTCTTCACGGGTCTTGGAGCTCTAGTAGCTTTATCCGTCTTTCTCCCTCTTCCTGCTTACTTTGCCAGTTTCCCGAATATATCACAAGGAGATGCCGTAGCCGCCAGTTTCCAAGTTGTCGGCGGTATTGCCATGGTAGTTTCTCTTGTTGTTTGCTTTGGTCTTCGGGGGTTAAAAGGGGAAGAGAAGAAAGGGTGGAAAAAGCTTTTTGTGAAGACTGGGAGAGAAGGTGATGTTAGACCTTATAGGGAGTTACTTGGCCGGGCTATCTCGTTGGGGTTGAGAGATGAGAATATTGGGCTTGCGTATATTGGGGGTTTTGTTGCGCGTGCTTCGACGGTTGCTGTGTCGTTGTTCATCCCGTTATACGTCAACACCTTCTTCATTAACCAAGGGTTCTGCCACACATCCCCCCACGACCCGTCTCCCGACATCAAAAAGGAATGTCGCACGGCGTATATCCTCTCCGCCATCTTAACCGGGACAGCGCAATCTGTAGCGTTACTTTGTGCGCCGGTCTTTGGATATCTAGTTGGACGGACAGGTCGGTGGAATTGGCCGTTACTTGTCTCTGCGGGGTGCGGGATTCTTGGTTTTGGAGGGTTTCCATTCCTTGCGAGTCCGGAGTTGAAAGATGTTGATGGACGTGGAGGATCGGCTTGGATTCTTCTTGTTGTTTCCCTTATGGGGGTTTCTCAAATTGGGGCTATCGTGTGTAGTCTCGACGGTATTAACAAGGGTGTTATGTCCGCCGGGGAGACATCTACGAGTACAGAGGAAACACCGTTGTTGGAGGGGACTGCGGAGATTATTGAGTCTTCTAGGAAACAGATGAAGGGGTCTATTGCGGGTGTTTATTCGTGGTGTGGGGGAGTTGCTATTTTGTTGTTGACGAAGGGGGGTGGTTGGGCGTTTGATAGGGTGGCTGTTGGTGTGCCGTTTTGGATGATGAGTGTTTTTAATTTTATGATGTTGGCGGTTGTTTTGGCGGTGGGTTGGAGGAGAGGTTGTGTTGTTGTAGAGTGATTTGTGGCTTGATACTTTGTATATAATATGGTAGTTTGACTGACTGAAGCAGTCTGTGTAGATACTCAATACTTTCGTTGATCATAGATGATAAGGGTTCATGACCCTTGGCCGTATAACATCATGATATCTGATAACATCTGCGGGGTATTCAACGTTGATATTGTTAGATGGATAAGTAACAATGTTTGAAATCGTGCGATTTGAAAGTTCAAACTACACTTCTCGTAACAGGAGACAAATCTCTAAAGAGTTCTTTGCGTTAGCGGTAACGAACGAGGAACTTGAGGTATGTATGGTCGACTTATGTTTTATAAGCTAAACTAACAACCATAGTCCCCCGATACACACACGTCATGTCTGGAACGAAATACCCTCCTTCTCAAGGAAATAGCCACATCTCATAAATGGTGCGAATCGTGTACCTCTGCCATCCTCAAGTGGACTATAACAAAAGGTTGTCTGGGTTGTAAATCCCAGATAACCAAGGGACACCCTTCCCAGTTTCGATATCTATTGGGACATACCGAGAATATTCTAGATATCCCAGAGAAACCAGCTCTTGACCATCCAAGATGGTGGACTTTCCAAGACCCTGACGTCCAGGAGGTTATCGAGAAAGTACCTACGTATGGGGTTGACGGATTATTCCCGTGGCCTATATACACCGTCAAGGAGACTTCTCTTCTTTCGAAACTGGGGTTCACGACAGATTGTTCGTTATGTCTTAACCTTGGGTATATCGTTGTGACCGCTTTGAAAGGTCCCGTGGCTTCGGGTGTTAAGATCACGTTGAATACGTTGGACTTTAACTGTGTTCTTAGCGAAGTGCCCGGGTTACAAGGCACCAAGGGGAGTTTACCGATTAAGATGTTTGTTTCCTGGTTTGAGGGTGATCAGTCGGAATGTAAAACGTTAGCTCATCCTATCTACCTTAGCTACCTACCAAACGCCCCGGATAGAGGTCTCTTCTATTATCAAACAACCCGATTCAACCCCGCCTATCTAAAAAGTCACCTCCCAAGTTCCACTCCAACACCATCGAATCTTCCAAAATCCCTCCGTCTAATCAACACAAAAACACACTGCATAACATCTCCCACCACCCCCGCTAAATACGCCGCAGTAAGCTACAGATGGGACACTACAAACCCGACTGTCCACACGCTTTCCAACAGCCATATCCTCTCCCAACCGGGGAGTTTATCACCACGCACCATGTCGAGAACATTATACGACTGTATGCTTCTCGCAGCTGACTTAGATATACCCTATCTCTGGATAGACAGATACTGCATCATCCAAGACAGTCACGAAGACAAAGCCATACAAATCGCCAATATGGGGGGAATTTACCAGACGGCCTATGTGACGATTATCTGCACACTACAATGGAATATCCACGCGGGCCTTCCAGGGTATAAAATGGATTTTCTCTCCCCATGTACAATTACCAACCCAATGGACATCCACGGGGAATCACAAATCTGGAATATTTGGAACCGAAGGGATATACCCGACTGGCTGCATAGAGGATGGACAGTACAAGAGGAATATCTCTCTAGTAGACGTATATACATGACCGACGAGGAAATAATCTGGCACATATCCTGTCCGAATATCGTATACCACCACTCCACGAGTATCCCCTCTTCCCCACAACAATGCTGCAACGAACAGAAACCCCTCTCGGAGGTCCTAACAAACTACACACACCGCACGTTATCCCTCCCCGGCGACCGAATCAACGCCATCTCCGGCCTCTTAAACGCTCGAAAAACCAAACACATCCACGGCATCAGCACCGTCCATATCCCCAGAAACCTCGCCTGGCAAGGCCCCGGTGCTCCGTCAGGGACACCCGCCGCCGAGTTCCCTACATGGTCGTGGGCACACAGGTTTGAAAAGGGGACGTATTGGATGAATGAAGGGTACAAGAAAGTTAGTGTAGGTTGTCAAGTTATCTATTCCGGGATGTCGCCTACGAAACGCCTTCGATTAGCTCGTCGATTAGGTCTCTCCATGTCCCTGGTTGATTCCCTGGGGCCAAACCACCTTCTTATCCACGGACGATCTCGTAAAGTGAACATGCACGATAACATAACCTACGACTTTTCTTCATCTCCGTCAAACACATCCTGTTTCCTACTTGATCTATACGCTCTCAACCGGCCTCGTCGTCCGCTCTATCGTCCGGCATTCAGTCTTGTCTTGGAACCCTTTAGTCCTTCTATACCTTCTTCCCCGGGTATCATCCACGCTCGTCGTGTCGGATTCATAACCTATCGAGATATAACGTGGAAAATCCCCTTTGCTATGCTTGCCATTTCACGTCTAAGAAGGATGGCTTTGGAAAGTATGACCCGCTTGAAGAGGAGGAGACTTGTACTACTTAAACAGGCTATTAACACCAAGGCGTCTGGTCATCCTTGTGTACGTACCATATCAAGACAGAAGCCAATCCACAAGACTTCGTTCCAACGACGACCTTATCCAAATTCCCCTACTTTCAACACTTTTATTCTACACTAGCATCTCAAATGCACACAATCAATCACCACAGAACCCATATTGTTGATTTGTTAAAGTTTTTTTTTTCTTTCTTCGCTTCTTTTATACTCGAGCAAACGCCCACAAACCAGACCAGTGAACCCCATTATCTCAAGAGCCTACGTCCATCCAATCTGCCAGACATACATGACCAAAACAACGAAAAACTGGTGTCTTTTCCAATATCCCATCAATCAAAATCATCTGTGACAGCCTTTTACAGCCATCTCGTAAGCCCAAAGTTGTTGTCTTTGCAAAACATTTACAGAAAACAAAGATGCTGTCACGCCAGAGAGTTACAACCATTTTATTCTCCGCGTCGACAGCCTCCTCAAAAAAGACAAACACCATCAACACAATCTCCGAAAAGAAGATGTCATCAACAGCAGTCTAATCCAAAGAGCGAATCTCGTCGTAACGAGATATTTAAGCGCCCAGGGAGGGGAAAGCAGCCTCATCCTTGGTGTTGATGTTGGCCTGCTTGGCGCGGGGAGCAGCGTTACCGGCAGGGCGGGCAGCGCCACGGGCACCACCGCGAGCACCGCCACGGGCACCACCACGGGGACCGCGGGGACCACGCTCGCTACGCTCGCCACGGGGCTCACGGGGACGCTCAGCCTCGACGAAGCGGGGCTCAATGTCAATAGTCTGCTTGGCCTTGCGCTCGCGCTGGCGGATAGCCTTGCCACCGGCAGCGGCGAAGTAGTCGGTCTCCTCCTTAGAGAGGGGCTTGGCCGAATCCCACTTCTTGTTACCCTTGGAGCCCTCGTTGGCCTGGCGGATAGAGGCGACGTCACCGAGAGCGGCCTTCTTGGCGGCCTTCTCGGCAAGGAACTGCTCGAAGGACTTCTGGACCTCCTCGGGCTCGGCGACCTCAGCGGTCTCCTCCTCGGCCTTGTCAGCGGCAGCGATCTCCTCACCGGCGATCTCGTCCTTCAACTCAGCGTTGCCCTCGTTGGCACCCCAGGCCTTGTCAGCCTGCTTCTCGCCGGGGCCACTAAAACAACAAGTTAGAAACAGACTCATACCTTGAAAACACATCAATTTCAAAAACTTACCCGACGGACTTAGAGTGACGGTCGTCACGCTCACGGGGAGCGCGGCCACCACGGGGACCACGGGCACCACCACGGGGGCGGCGAGTCTCACCCTCGGCGGTAGGCTTGTTGCGGTTGTTCTCGCGGCCAGCGTTCTTGTCGCGGAAAGCACCCTCGTTGCCACGGCGAGCGGCGGGGGTGGCGGCGGCCTTGGGGGCCTCCTTCTTGGCGGGAGCGGGAGCGGCAGGGGCGTCGCCGTCGCCTATATTGGGTTAGTCAATGCGCTAATCATATGACGTGACAACTGCGCATAACCAGCACATCAATTGCATTATCGCTCTTAATCCTCGTGTCTTGCATGGTTTGACGAGAATGCACTACACTCTATGTCAAGCTCATCCTTGATGACTGTCTTTGACATTACTGGACGCAAGCTCTACCATGACCGTGCCCCGCACCTGTCTCACCATTCCAAAATGAAGACAAAAATGAAGAATTGGCTGATCACACCATAACTTCACATCAGTCTTCATCATCTACAGACGGAACTAGAGCGTGACAAAGCCAAGGATTCAGATAGTGTAGTCGACTGTCAACAAAATTCAACTCAGACATGTCTGGGGTTTTTTAGCGCCAAACAATAATTGGCTGAATTTGCGGCAAAACACGACCCCGCTATTTCCAGAGTCGTCGAGGCGGGGATTAAGATATCGACAGCAATTGAATCACGGCTGGTACGAACATTGTCGTATAGTCATTCAAACGTACCGAGCAGGTCAAAGGGGTTCTAAAGCAATTCATGTTAGTTATCAGCCAAACAATACATCATTAGCCCATGTTGTTCTTGTGCTGTCTGTACATCTGTAGGCCCGCAGCTGTAGTCTGTACCATGTAGCGAACCATCAACAGTAGCCCGAGTCAAAGTCTCACGTTGATTCAGCAATAAGCTGTCAACATCACGACCTTCTATCCACCAACCATGATACATCAACAACATAACAGTCATAGAGCGGGGTAGCCCACTCTCTAATGACAGCAACCACAAGAACAACAGCAGCATTTCGTCAGCAAACGTACCTTGGAGACAACCGACATTTTGTCTCTTGTTTCTTGTTTAAACGCCTAGGAGGCGGAGTGTATAAAAAGTCACAAGGTGGTGGAGGGGGGATGAGATATAAAAGAAGAGAGAGAAGGTGGAAACAGAAGAGACTTGGAAAAGAGAAGAGTGGGTTTGGCTGAATGACAAGCGAGAAAGATTCTCAGGAATGGATTTTTTTTCTGCAGGGGCGTGGGCTATAATTTTTTTCTGCCCTTCACTGTTGTTCCTGTCATTCTTGCTTGCTGTTTCCCTATCTCCAGCTACTAATAGCTATTTTAGCCGCCTCCCGCAGTGGCTTTCTCTACCTTGATACACTAACAGCCGCCTACAATGTTCGTCTCTGGTTGCCAAAACTTTCCTGTTCTTTCCCTCGGGTTTCCGTAACTCTTGACTCTCTCGGGCAGCCACTTTCACAACTCTCTACCCAGTCATGCAATACCTGCCCAATTGTTGGCCGTCCCCGTAGTATAGCCGAATATCTATCTGCAAGCACTCATTTTGGCTCTTCCTGCAAGGGCCCCAAATCGCCAAATTCGGTCATGAGTCCCACCCACTTACAAAGACTCTCTCCACCGGCTAAACCCCGGCCTTCCCATCCCAGCTAATTTTTCCCAATTTCACACAATTTTGGTGAATTCACTGGTAGGGCTCTCGGTGTGGCGCTACCCACATTAATACTCAATACCGTATGTGTCGCACTGTGGCGTTTGACCCCGCACTGTATTTCTTGCACACCGCAGAGTTGTGTGTGGCGGCTTTGACCTTGACCAATGTAGTTCAAGCCCTACGATGTGTTACGTCCTCCGCTTGCCTTTTTGGGAGCTTCATGACAATCCATATGCAGCTCTGCATGAGCTGTTTGTGTGGCGCAAGTTCTTGACGAACAGGACGAACGGGTTACAACACGAGCTCGTCATGGGTTATATTAGGGTCTATTTAGAGGTGATCAGTCAAGTTATGTCCCGAAGAAGACAGCCCTTTGAGTGATGGGCTCAAAGACGGACCCAACATAAAGCTAGTTTTCTTCAATACAACGTTCACCGCAATAATAACTACATGTTGTATTGTGGAATCAACTTTGAATAAGAAACCAAATAGCGTGCAATGGATATAACAGACACAATAAAATAGTGTATTCAAATCGCTTAAACAAATATAACTTTTGGGCATGGGTACAATCCAAACTCACTAATAGTGGAGCCGGCAATCTAGGTAGCAAGAAGTCAATCCAACAATACAGTTCCCCAATAGACACAACAAGAGTGCCAAACACTAAACCTCATGCCAAGGTATCGATCATGGTAAAAGGAGATAACAGAATGATGAGAAAATAAAACAAAACCAATGGGTATATAATCCGCCAAACTTTTACAAAAAATAACTCCAAAACATCCCCACAACTCCAGAAACAAAAGTCGTAGATAGACATTATTATACAAACAAAAAGCATCGCATTACCGCATGTTGCTTTGATCAAATGTGAAAGGCGTAGGGAAAGCCATGCTAGCACTCAAGCCAAACGGATCCCATTCCATTCCCGAGTCCAGCAGCTGTGTCATTGATGGGAACTGGCCACCAGCGCTTTGTTGGCCACCAGTAGCGGCTTGTCCATTGGATTGTTGGCCCTGAGCTCCTTGGTGAGAGGTTTGCTGGACGGGCTGTTGGACAGACTGTTGTTGAACGGACTGCTGCTGGACACGAGACTGGTTGTGGTTTTGGTGGACGCTGTTGGTGTGGTGTGATTGCATTGAGTCGTGGTTGTGAACAGCAGAGCCACGAGTTGATGCAGGTGAAGGCATCATGTTAGCCCCATTTGAGAATGCCCCGTACTGAGCAGTTGGGGTGTTGGTGGGGCGGTCCATGTCGGAGTCATCGACCATGTTATTTTGTGAGTCGTATTCTTGCTCTGTTGCAAAGGTTAGTATACTCTACATGATGTGAAATATTCAGAGGCGATGACGTACCAAGTTGCTCAATGTGATTTTGGAAGCCCGGAGTAGGATAGTATGATGAGGTGTGTGCTTGGCGGCCATGGTTGTGTGATGATTGAACGGCCTGGCTCATATGGTTTTGGCCAGGGATTGAATGAATTGGGCTTATATGGTTCTTAGCCGAAGCACGAGACATCATATCTGATGCCACAGGGGAAAGTCCATTGTTTCCACCAAACCCATTACCCGAAGCCGATGGGGAGTTCGAATGGTTAGACGATGGTGGTGGACGGACGTTCCGGGGCGAAGCCATAGTCCCATTGCCCATGCCGTGAAGTGGTGGTGGCAGAGCATTGAGTGAGTTAGCCTCCATCTTAGCAGCAATGGAACCTGGACGACGAGCATGACCATGACGAGATATCATGGTACGCTGGAGTGGTGGAGGTTGAACAATGTTCTGAGGCATGTGAGTGGGTCCGAGACTGGGACTACCAGTCTTAGCACGAAGTTCGGCCTGGACATCAATGCCCTTCTCAAGTAGGATACGCTCAAGAAGAGAGTTCTTGTAACGCAACATCAAGCATTCGTCGGCAGCATTACGGTGAGCGGCTTGGAGGGTCTGAAGGTTGTTTTCATGAATGGAGATACGTTCCTCGAGTTGTTTAATATACTCGGTGCGTCTCTCACGGAAGGCTGCTTGTGCCTGGCGGTTCCGCTGTTTACGCTCCTCTGATGTAGCATAAATCTGTATTCATGTTAGTAAGTGTCACCATATAACTGAAACACAGTCAAGTGAAACAAAAAAGAAAGTTCAACAAGACTATGTTGATTACACTTACAGGTTTGCGTCCACCCTTACGCTTGGGCTGGGGGGCATCATGACCAATACCACCGCCACCGTTACTAACACTAATAGGGGTCATGCTCGATGCCATGTTGTGTTCAGCGTCGGGGCTAGATCCCATTGAATCTTCGCCAGTGTGTCCGTTTGCTGATGGGCGTCTATGCGCGATAGACATGTTTATTGAAACTCCACTATGATATGTTCCAGACCAAATCGATCGATGCACAAGTATGCAACAACCGAAATCGGTAAACACGTGTTGATAGCTCCACGTGCTGTTACGTGATAGCGAGTAAATGGATGAAGTTGCTGGAAGGACCCGCTTTACTTTTTGGGTTTTGAGTGGGGGTCAAGTGTTGGTAAAACGGATGCAGGATGAGGTTGTACAACGACTGACGAAGCCTGACTGCTAGGTTTGTTTCTTCCACTAGATGTGTCTAAGATATTGGTAGTACAACCAAACACTTTTATGATATTGTTTTATGTGATGATTGTGGGGTAGCCAAAAACCACAAGTACCCACGTTGGTAGCAACGGAATGGACCGAAGCTATAGAGTGGGGTCTAACGGGTAACTTCCGTTTGTCACAACAAATTGTGAATGCAAAGAGCAAAAATAAGGTTTTTTTTGGGTGGCGCCTATTTTACCCTTGCCGGACGGAAGCGAGCGAAATGTGTGTGACGTCGGGATTTTGGGAGCTGCGGGCGCAAAATCTGATGCTTTGCGGGCGCAACGCACGAGGCACAGAAAAAAAAGAAAAAAAGGAACGTCACCAAAGTTGGTTGGTTTATACGGACCAAAAGAGGAAATGTGACGATGAAGTTGGTGCGATGTTTACACTCTTAGATTGACGTCTAGTTGGTAGACAAGTTCAACAGTGTCTTGTGTGAAACAACAGATTGATATGGATGGGAGGACAGGTAATTGCCGAGTCCTCAAGTGAAGATGTGAAGGATCGGAGAATTCGCGGAGCCGGACCCGTGATGACAAACAGATGAAGTTTTAACGACACAACAAGTTACTAGTGTGAATTCTGTTAAATTCTCTTTAAATGCGGAATCAGGAACCACAATGAGATAACAAAATCAGGAACCAAATAAGAGAACAGACGATAGTTAGTGGAGCCGGTAGTCTCCGGGATGCCACGAACTACTCGACGGGAAGCGACGAACTACTCTCGTCGAAACAACGAACTATAGTCGACAACCCAGGGATGTCTAACAAACAATCGACGATCGATCACCACAATATGCACTTGTGTTCGAATGTGTATGGCGTCAATAGCAAGGGCGATGATGGTGATGGGTCGAAGCTTGTTTGACGGACAAATCAGCTCTCAGTATGACAGCACGATGATAGATATCAGACAAGACAAGGCAAGGGGATCTCTCAATCCAGGGTGGTCAACAAACTGAGGTCTCTCAACTCAAACGTAAAAGAAATAAGAAAACCCAAAAATAGGTAGAAAAAATCGGGCCAATAACGATCAACGAAGACAATGGATAGCAGGTTTTTGGTGTGTCAAGAAAATTGACAAGACTATATCGCAAGCTGCAGTGCGGGCGCAAGGAGGAAGAGTTGCGATTTTCAATGGAAACGTGTGGGCGACAAAAACGGTGAGATAACAAGAACAGTAGCTCGAGCGTAGCAGCGGGCGAAAAAGCAGAGCGACGTCCAGCGTTTTATGTAATGGGAACACGCCATACACCGGCGAACACTGGTCTGGGCGGGGTCTTGGCTGGGCTAATGTGGGCCTAAGACGGCCGATGACTAGGATTCGTTCGCCAAGTTTGGACAGTCGAGCGAAGTTCAGGTCTAGGGGGTGCGGGGAAACTTAGGAAAAGTAAGATGGATTCTACAGTTTAAAGCTTTGTTTCTTTTTGGTTTTCATCAAATGTTGCCGACGGGCTGGTTGACTGGTTGGCTGGTTGGTTGATTGAAATGGAGACACGGATGTGGCGCTCTTACATGCTTTTGTACACAGTCACGATGCGTGAATTCCTGGAAAATAAAACAGGCAAGCACAGGACATCAGGAAATAGGAAGGAACACCACTCCGATGGGAATGGAAGGAAACGTGTTATTGGAGGAAGGAAGCAAACCAGTGAAGTTGTTGTATGGATGGTTTAGTGGTGCATGGTCAGCGCCCGCACAGCCCTAGGGAACCCTGTCTATGGCTCTAGAAACCAGAAAGAAAAAAGAAAAAGAGAAGGGAAAAAAAAAGCAAATTAACGGGAAACATTTCTCCTGCGGGCGCATTTTCCCCATACTTTTACGTTTTGGCAGGTTCGCAAGACCAGGAAAAGAAACAACGGGCGTAATAAGAAACAGGCCACTTTTTTTTTATCAATCTGGTTTAGATGGAAGTATCGTGAATCATGACGATTGTGATTCAAAAGTATAAATACCATGGATTCGCCATTTTCAAATGATTGTGAACGTCTGTACATAGTGATGCAGAGTGACTCGGTCGAGTTTTCCTTGTCCATCCTCTATAGTCATCCACTATAACCCACCAGCCGCTAGAGCTTCAATGGTTGGTTTTATGCCTGGACGGATCGCTCTTCTCCGCTTCCAGTGGTATTTCCTCAAGCGGAAGACGCCGAAGAGGTGGGCAAAAGTGCTAATTGGTTACCAACAGTTTACACGTTCAGAGACGACAAAAAACACTTAGATGAGGGTCATTTTTCACGGCGGAAAAACGAAAACCTCAAGTCCTATCGTTCACTCAAATATCTCAAATCTCTTTGACAATTCTACAAATTATCCCATAAACACAACCTTTTCAATCCCGAATTATTGGTGGGAATCAATCCTAGTGGCTGGTTACCGGGACCGCTCCTTTTGCCCTGCTGCAACTATTGCTTGCCCCAGCTAACCCCTCTAACCCGGCTAAGTAGATCCGATCCTTCTCCGATGTTGTCGAGATGAGACTCGTGGCTTCTCGATGATGATACTCTGACGCCCGGTCTCTCGCCGGTGGTATTCGGCCTTGCCAGTTTCCTGATGGACAGTTCGCCTCACTTCATCAAACAAGGTATTTATCAGCTCTTGCCACAAAAGTACCTCAAGTCTGCAACGTTGGCGGTTTGTTCACGTAGCACTGGGTCGGACACTACTCCGGTCCAGGACTTAAGACGGTTTATACGACAGGGTCGTTAGTTACAATGCAATGTTTCCTGTATGGATGCACACTGGGAGTCTCAAGGCTTCTTGATCGTCGTACCCTTTACACATGCCAAGTATAAAAGTCTCGAAGACGACTCTCAAAAACACATAAAAAGCACTTCAGTAGCAAAGTTTCTGCAGGTCACGGGGCAATGGTGTCATGACGTGAGATGGGCCGAAGGTTCCATTGGTCAAGCAGTTTGACAGGAACCGGGTGAGCCGGTACAGATGGCCATGCAAGCTGGATAATCCGGAAACAAGTCCAAAAGTGTTTGGGTAAGTTGTCCTTCAAGGAGCGGACGTCCGAGTTGGAGCATGCATTTGAAGCCACAAAAAGGAGAAGCTTCACGATGGTTGCTTGTTTGAGCTTCAGTGTGTTGAGCTAATTGGAGGTTATTCACCTGAAGATGGCACTTTGACCGGGCCGCTGCGGTTGGAGAAGCCCTGTAAATTCGTAAACCCGCGGGAACCCGCCTATAAATTCGGAATGTGTCCAGTGAACCAATTGGTTATTTTAGGGGTCATCTGACCTTTATAGGCCGACGGCGGTTTGACAGACAGGCCCCAAAGGAGCAACCATACAAGTGTCTAAAGCGTGAGCAGCTACGGCCCACGAAACCCTACATATGACCAATAAACAACCCTTAAACTATAATAACGTGACCGAACGGACCACTTACCGTTGTTGCTAGGCAACATCATGAGACGACAAGGCAAACCCAAGCACGATATCCACCTCGCGTTGCATGTTTTTTGGCCTCCACTTTGTTGGTTTTAGCATCAGTCTTTGTTTGTATTGTGCCCAATTCGAATTTGAAACTTGCGACTTTTACTAGTATTTTGGTGGGAAACCATGGCAACTTGAAAGCCCAAAATCCCAAATTTTGACAATACATCCATCTAAATACTTGTCCGGTTTTGCGATTTATCTTTCCGTCTCTAATCCATTATTTTCAAGTGTCTACCACGCCTACGACACATTCCTATTCAAAGCATTCCCTCAGGAATTCTGATAAAAACAGTAACAAGCTTTGAATCCTTGCCGCTGCAGGCTCTATAACATTGACCATCATTTGCCATAACCTGTGTATCATCGCCAGCGCATAAACAAACCGCACTTTTTTTTTTCTCTCCCATCTCGTTATCCGATATTATATCCTTGACTTGAACGTCTTTGCGCGTCATATTCTTATAACATGTCTCCACCCCGTCGTCGCAGTTCACGACTGGCTACTACCCCCAAGGTATGCATTTACAGTGATGAATCTTGGTTATACACCAACTGACATGCCATTTCTCGCTTCTCCAGGCTAGATCGATCCAACCACCTACCAAGTTTGCCCCGGTTAATGAATACGCCGAAACTCCATCCAGCCCTTCCCTTCCCCCACCAAAGTTTCGTGAAGCCCAATCATCGCCGATCGCGAGACACCAGCCTTCTACTCCTTCGACGTCGACTGCCAGACCACCTGCGTCCGAGATGCATCCCAGCAAGATTCACCGCCCGAGTATTCAGCCCTCTTCTTCCGTCACCCACGGTTTCCGTGATTTGAAGCCAACAAGCCGTTCAGAACAGCTTCTTGTCGCTGCCCAGGCGACTCCAACCAAGCTTAGAGATACGCCACAGAAGTCGGGAACCAACGCCGCGCCGTCTTCTGATTTCACATTCTCTGTCAACAAGCCATCTCTCGATAAGACACTTAGCGCCGAAGCCCAGGAAGTTATGGAAGGCATCCGTGGAAGGGTTCCTGCTATCAAGGCTAGAATGATTGCCGAACAAGAAGCCAAGAAAGAGGAAGAAGCTAAGATTTCCGGTCGTAAGATTGCTCAAGCCAAGGGACGCAACACCCGTTTCAGCGCTGCGCACAACGCCGAGTTTGAAAAGATGGATTCTATTGAGAACCACCCTGCAGCTTTGCGTGCTGCCGCTGGCAACGCTATTGCCGACCGTCTCTCATCGCTCAAGTCTCTGAAGCGCAAGTCTTCCAAGGCCAATCTGGACGAGGAACCTGCCAGAGAGTCTGCCATCAAGCGCTCGCCATCTAAGGCTGGTCTGAACAGCGAGTCTTCTTCTACTAGCCCTAGCAGAAATCCCGCTTTCTCGGCATCACGCATCGCCGGCCCTAATACCAAGCGCGTCAAACAAACCAAGGAAGATGACGCTTCTGCTGCTCGCCCTGTCTCACGGGACGCTAGCTCTATCCCGCGCCCTATGAATGCGCCCGATTCGCCGTCCAAGTTCCAACAGAGCACAACAACCCGCATAGGAAGCCCCACTAAGCCTGGCATTGCCCGTGCTCCCGACTCCACCATAAGATTGGTCAACTCACCCTCCAAGGGCCCAGAGGCTGTCCCCTCTACTAATATTTTCAAGAGCAGCATCGCTCGCCCAATTGGTAGCAAGGCGCCTGCTACTACCGACGCCACTGCTAGCCCCATGGCGCCCGCCAAGCGCTTCGATCAGATTAAGTCCATTTTGAAAAAGAGCGCGCCAAAGACCAACAGCTTGGCTGTCCCTTCGACTGGCCCCCTTTCCAAGACGCCCACGGGTACCAGAACAACCGATAAGATGGATGCTGCTGCCCGTGGATTGACTACCCCGAGCCACCGTATGAGCAAACACACTGTTAGTACTCCTCATCTCACTACCGTGACTCCCACTAGCCACGTATCTCCCTCATTCAAGTCCGCCATGAAGAAGGTTCGCATGTTTGCACCTGGTGATAAGTGCCCCTCCATGAATGAGGCTCTTGAAAAGGCCGAGGCCAACCTGGAGGTCAAATACCCTGACCTTTCCAAGTTTAGCGGTTTCAAAGACTCTCCCATTCGTACTGGCGGAATGGAGATTGATATCGAGGAACAGGAGGAACCGGTCGAGACCGAGAAGGAAGCCAACCAAGAGACTGCCCCAACGCAAGAGAAGCCCACTGCTCCTAGCACCTTCTCTTTCCGCAGCGACAAGACTATCAATTTTGGAGTTCCCAAGCCCGATTTCGGCGCTGGCGTTGGCCAGGCCAGTATCCGCCAAGTCCGCCAGTCAGTATTCGGCGCTATGCCCGGCTCTTTCCCTGCTAAGGGCACCGAAGAAGCCACTACTGCCACGGGTGAGCAAGGAGGTGAACCTGGTAGTGACAAGGAAAACTCCAACCCCACCCGCCCGCTCAGCAGCGATGGCAAGTATACCGCTATTTCTCACGGTATCGGCAACAAAAAGCGCCACCGGCCTACCACCGACTCGGACGATGACGCCGTCCGTGACTCGGATCGCGCTCAGAAGAAACGCCGTAATGAGGATGTCCCCGAGGGAATCGCTGTCAAGACGCCCGTTAAGACCGCTGCGCCTATGACTGCCAGATCTGCCCCGGGACCTACTCGCAGCTTCACAACTGGTGTCAAGCCTAAGCCTAAGACTCCCGCGCCAACCCGGACTGCCCCTACGGTGACTTCGCCTGCTAAGCCTGCTACCACTCGTGCTTCCACGAGAACCCCCGGATACGCTACTGCCACATTCGCGGCCAAGAACAAGGAGTCCGAAACCCGCAAGATCAAGCAGCCCGTTCGTCCATCTGAGAAGGCGAAGCCCACAGTTTCCCGCGCTACCGGGCCCACGGCTTCATCCGCTGCCGCTGCCACTACCACTACCGCGTCTGCTCCTCGTAGCCCTGTTAAATCAGGTCTTTCTAGACCTACTGCTGCTTCGGCGTCCCGGATAATGTCCCGGACATCTGCTCGTGGGGCTGTCACTAAGCCCTCTGTTACCCCTGGTAGAATCAGAGGACAGACTGCCGAAGAGACATCCCCTAGTAAGCCTCGCGTCCGGGCAGCTGCGAAGGTTAGCGCGGCGAGATTAGCTGAGTTGGCGCAACCCAAGAAGCGGTGATTTCTTTTTTCGTTTGAGATGCATATCATATGGTTTGTGTAGACGGGATCACGTATGTATGTGACCTGTTTTTCTTTTCTTTTTTCTACGGTTTTTTGTTATAAGTCGCCGGGCGACGGAGTTTTCTCTAGATTTGTATTTGGTGTTTTTGGTTGTTGGGAAAATTGGATTTGTTGGAGTTTGGGTTCTGTTTCTTTCTTTGAGTAATATGTCAAGTTACGTCTGTATTCTGCTGCATCTGTATCTCCCAGTGTCTGTTTTCTGTACCTTTTACCATGCCACCGATTCCACCATTTTTTGTCCTTGCTGATGCTGTTGGCCCTCTGTGATGCCCGACTTTGTCACATCCGTCACAGTAATACCCAATTCTTCTCTAGCCACCGCCCATAATCGATGATGCCAAACCCGCTCACCTAAATCCCCCGCACCCTCCATCTCATCAACCGCCTTCTGAACCTGTTTCCTAGCATTTTCCTCATCCCCATTTTTCAGGAATAACCTCAGGAAAGCCAAGTGCGTATCGAACGACATCCGCGTGTTAAAGAACCGACTATGGAACTTCTTCTCATAATGTAGCGCATTTTCCAAGTCTCCCAACTTCGCGAACCCCCGAGTTACTGTATCCCAGAAGACGGGATCCCCAACTAACCTTTCGAGTTGCCAATCTCTTAACAGCTCATGTACCCGGTCTGAGGAACCTAGTGAGAACATGTGGTCTACCAAGATGGTATGGACAAAGCGAGATGGAGAAACTCCGCGGGATGTCATGTGGGAAAGAACAGCTTGGCAGGCGGCATGACAGGAGGTGGGATCGGGGACTTTGTTCTTGTTGGTTAGGACTGCGAGGAACTTGGCGTAGGTGCCGTGTTCAATTGCCATTCCGGATTCGGTGAAGGTCCTAAGGGCCTTGTTTACCGCGATGACTTTCTGCTCAGAATTGGCGTATTCGGTTTCTTTGGTGAGTGACTGTTCTACCAAGATGGTCATGGTGACAATGTCCGGTTTAAATCCTCGTTCAGTCATGGTATCTAGAACCTTGGGTATATCCGCGGAACGCTCAGTGGCAACAAGACCCTGAATCAGTGTGTTGTAAGTAATCAGGTCATTTTCAATTCCTCTCTCTTGAGCCCAGGTAAGAATCTGCTTGACGGCTGCAACATCTTGGAATTTGAACATGGAGGAGATAACGGCATTGACGCAGACGATATCCGGGGCGGCATAGAAGTCCGGGTCTGCATCGTGGAGACTGGTCATTTCGAAGAGAACATTTACAACACTGCGGGCGTTGGTGATGGTGGCGAAAGCGTGGATGAGGGAGCCCCAGAAGTAGGAGTCTAGCTTCAATTTCTTGTCGATAGCCATGGCGTAGACCCTGCGGATATTTTCGATTTGGCGGGATTTGGTCCATCCGGTTATCATGCTGGTGTAGGTTCGGACATTCATTTCATAGCCGAGAATACCCATGACCTCTCCTATAATACTGAAGCCGTCAGTATCGTCTAGACAACAAACGCAGTGCATGAGATAGTTGAAGTAGTTGTGAACCAGCTCACGCTCGTGGCCCTTTATAGGATACTGGTGACACAACGCTTGTAACTCCCGGACATGTAATCTGATCTCGTGAGGTCGGCGTCTTGTCACTGCCATCCCTGACTTCTGATGCATTTCGTTGATGACGGTTTGTACTGTGAACACCGGTCTGTCTGGGTTCTGTTTAAGATCCGCTATCTTAACAAGCCGCTTCAAAAGTTCTGGTGACCCAGCCAAAATCTCCTGGATCTTCTTTAGATCCAACTTATACGCCATAGAAATCATATCCAGGCTTTTTCTCAACTCCTTGAAAATCGGACCCCACCGCACCGTTTTGGCCGACTGCATTGAAGTCATAAGATACCAAGCCACCAAAGCCGCTGGGAGGCTCTCGTGTCCCTTAGGGTTTAGCCACGGTACCATCCGGTGAAGCATCGTCTCAAGTGGAGCTTTCCACTTGGTAGACTCTGTTACTTGCTGTAAGGTAACTTGACCAATCACAAACGTCCCGTATTTATCTCCCGGCCTGGCTAACAACAACTTCCAAAAGACCTCTTGATCCGTAAGGATGGCGTCAATCAAATGGTCTGATTGTTCGGAGAGCAGCTTTCCGTTTGTTTTTGGGTCAGGAACTGAAGTTTCCATGAGACGGCCGGCAATGTAGTTTGCCTGTGCAAGTGAGATTTGCAACAAGCTCCTAAGTCCCTTGAGTGGCGAACCCATTTTGTGTCCCACCTGGAAAATCTCCGTGACAGATGGTATCTTCAAATTTGTCGGGTCTGCCTCTTTGAACTTGAGAATCTGAGAGCGTACCGTACCAAATGGATGTTTCCACTCAGAATACGTCCGTACCGAGACATCCAAAACAGCAACGTTATCACGGAACCAAGCCCAAACCGAAATTGCCCCATCCAAGGTTTCGATGTTGTGTTGGTACTGAATTTCCTTCCACGCTGTGAACGCCCCATCCAACTGCACACCCGCCGACCGAAACGTTAGATCCTTTCCCTCCAAACTTGGCATAAACGGCCACTCATTGTGAAGTGAATATGTCCGAACGACAACCTCTCTTCTCTGGAATTCTGTAGATTTGGAAACAATATCGCTTGCAAGCCAATCTGGGTCCACGTATTCCGCGCGCTGGGCTTTCTTGGCTGGTCTCGAGGTGCGTTGTGGTGTTTGCTGTTGGTCATGCCACGAAGAATTCGGACCAAAGGTTGAACGAACTAGTAGTGGTCGAGGTGTAGCTGGTTTTAGACGTGATTGAAGAGGTCTGTCGGTCTTGTTGGTTCGCTCGGATGGTATATACGTTGCTGGTGCGGATTCGGGTGCGGGTGCTCGTTGAGGTGCGACACTGGAGTATGTTCGTGAACTGGGGAGTCGAATTAGCCCGGCGACTCTTGTGGGGGTGGTTAGTCGATACATTGCGACCAGTTATTCTCGGTTTATACACAACAAACTAGACAAACTAAACGCAAATGTCACGATAGCAAGAACACAAAAATGGGTTGAAATTTCAGCCGCACATTGTAACCGTAGGAATTCCCCGCACATTTGTGTCCCACCAACCTCAAATCATTTCGGTATCTACCCCATTACTACCCTCCAACTGGACAACCACGTACGTCTACACATTCTACACATGTCGGCTCATATCAGTACTTTCTATGCGCGGACATACCCAATAGGATGAGAAGGACCCGTCAAATATGTTGGAGTAAACTAATCCTTTCCTTGTCCACTATAACATAGGTCATAGAGACCCATATCTCCCCCGCAATATCTGCTCATTAGAAGCTCGAGCGCTCGTTTCTCCACTCCACGACCAGTTATGGCATCATAAATGGGCATTCACACATACAAAACACACATCGCCGGCCTGTTGCTCTTAGAACCCCACGGCGCTAGAACCCGCCTGGATCAATGAGAATTAGTGGGGTTAGCCGATATCCTAGGTTGACCCTGGTCCATTGTTGTAAGTAGGTGCGATCCAGTGGGGTTCGCTTCTTTGTTCATTACGCTACTAGAAGGAAGATGTCTGACGTTTAAAAGGGTGGCGACTCTGTCAAACGCATCAAGAAATCTGGAAACTACATACGACAAGTCACACACTCAAATTATTTCTCAATACATAACGACAAAACCATGAAATATTATCACCCAATAGAATCAACCGCATATATACACAACCCCGGTAAAAAAAAAGACCACCCCCATGCTCATCACACCACTTTACTCCAATTCTCTGTGGCTAGCCCCACATCCTCACGCATGCTACGATACCCCACAAACCCCTCAACCTCACAAAATCCAAACAACTCCCCAAAACAGCAAAAAACAACCAAAAAGAATGGGGTCTTGCCGTGGATCGAACACGGGACCTCTCGCAAGCAATGCCATAGGGTGAACCCTAAGCGAGAATCATACCACTAGACCACAAGACCAAGGTTTAGAGGAGTCCGGAGGGAAACCTCGGAATGGGGCAAACCGGGATTGAACCGGTGACCTTTAGATAACAGAAACTGAAGTTCGCTTCAGTCTAACGCGCTCCCAACTGCGCCATTGCCCCACTGGTTGTTGGAGGGATGGGTGATATTTTGAATTTTGTTGTGTAACGTCACGAGATTGTGGAAGTTTAAGAGACAAGTGCCATCTTGTGGGCTTCGAGTTGGCTTGAAGATCATTTAGGGCTCAGAGTTGTTTTGTATGGGTTTCCGTGCTTACTAGTAGGAAACGTCAAATGTTCAAAGGTCGACACGTAGACAAAGTATCAATGTCGAGAACGTGGCCCTAGTAGACCATAGCATCAAGGGTTCATGTAGCTTACCTATGAGTCTATCAAACCAAGGA
Organism: Huntiella moniliformis; assembly: GCA_000712465.1. Classification (NCBI taxonomy): domain Eukaryota; kingdom Fungi; phylum Ascomycota; class Sordariomycetes; order Microascales; family Ceratocystidaceae; genus Huntiella; species Huntiella moniliformis. The sequence continues at coordinate 46,398 of JMSH01000070.1, forward strand.
TAGGCCTAGTCAGAGTAGACATTATCACGAAGAATGAGAAAAGGAGCCAGTGCAAAAGAAGATAAATGTGCGTCTAAACTCTCAGCAATCATGTTAAAATTCGAAAACAATCATTAAGTCATGCTACATAATTCGACCAGGACAGTCGACTTTTCATATGCCTCGTTGTCCTTTACAATAAGCCATTCTTGGGATTCAAAACAGGTACCTCGATCTTCGGTTGCTGGACTTGTGCCACAGTCAATGCCACATTACGGATTGACTTGGTCACTCGCTCCAAAGCAGTCGCACTTCGTTGTTGGTTGGTAATCTCGATTTGTTCGTCAGTCTGCTGGGGTATAGCAACGATAGTCTAAAACAAACGAAATGTTAGCAATCAACTGATACAAGCTTAATTACAACCACAGTCATCTTACCTGTTCCATAGTGTTAATACGGAAGCAAATCTTTTCGTCCAATATGAGACGCTCAACTTCCGGTAACATCGACTGACCAGTTGTCCCAAATACACGCTCCAATGTACTGATCTTCAGGGAGCTGAATGATGCAGAGTAGTCGCAGATACACCGCTCCCTAATCAAAGATACAAGCTGGTTTACAAATGGCCCAATGTACACATCCAACATGTACTCCATCTTGTTTTCTTCAAGCAACTTGAGACACGTTTGGTATCTGCCAGAAATAAACGCACTAAGTGTCTTCCGCATCTTGTCCTCGGTGCCAATGATAGGGCGGAAGGCTCCGTTAAAACTAAGAATCTTGTCTTGGATATACGTGCGCCCAGTAAACGCCATAGCAAGCAATCCGGTGTAGATGGCAATGTCCGCAGGAGTGATATAGTCAATCTTTGGCATAGCGTCCGTGGCACGAATGCCGACAAACATGTCACAAGCCGTGATTGCGTTTCCCCTGCATAGGTTGGCCAACCCTTTCATAGCCTGGATGTGTGACTTGTCATGGGCGAACGTGGGGTTCTCCTGAAAATTATCCAGGTAGGAATCAGCCTTATGTAGGTGCGTGATACAAAGTGACCAATCTTGGAGCTTAAAGGCACATCTGGCAGCACCCAAATGCATCTCCATGTTGTGAGAGGCAATAGTGCCATAGTTTCGGGCACTTGAGTAGTTAGTTAGAGCTTGGCGGTACGATCCAGTCTTTTCCAACTTCTCGGCAAGGGTGCAAAATCCGACCTAAAAGGTAACTGTCAGGCTCATCCGACACAAACTTCGTACTTGTTGATAATACTTACACGCATAGATTCCTTGACCATACCACGTCGGTATGCTCTCATTGATGCTTGGGCTTGCGCTACGTCGAAGGAAGCACGCTCCTCGGTCTCGTGAATCCAGGCAAGATCGGGCTGACCCAAGGGATCTTCTGGTGCAACCTTCCTGAGTGCCGTAATCGCTTGCTGGTAGTCGGTGATGTTCCTCTCTTCCATGGCTTCAGTGATTGCTAATTTACAAGCTTCTGGGCCTACCGCGAGGCTGACCTTGCCGATGTGAAGAAGACGTTGAAATCTCGCATAGCCTATCAGTAACGATTAGCTTAATACATACCATTAAATACAAAAAAAATGAAACATACCTTGGTAACGCGAGACGTGAGTTTTAAGACCATCCTTAAGCTCTCCTATGTCGATGAGGGACGTATTAACATACATTGTTTTCTAATGTGGTTGGCTCAGATGGTACATTTAAACATGCCTGGAACTTTTGCCATCTCCGTCTCTGGGGTAAGACATGACTTTTTTTCGATTAGGAAAGACATGATATGATGATATTTTGATGTAAATAGGCTTGAGCATACACAGATCCGCAGTTCGAGATGGACAATGTTGAGATCTGCGACGTCATACATATCTATGTGTGTAAATTGAGACGGCTGTACAACTTGAGCTGTCAGTCATGGCCAGCTGTCAATGCACAGTGCTGTCTGTACAGTGTATATGTTAAATACGGTTCTACACACTGTGAGTTTGTCGCATGTACCCTAACCCTCCCATTGACCGGTTATGCTTGATTATGTGTTTTTGGTAAATCATGCGAACACAATGCTTCTCACACAAGTCTTCTAGAAGATATCTAAAGTTTACGCTCGAGAATGATATCATCACTGACCCCCCGCACGAAGCAATCTTGGCAACGCGGGACACTGACATGGAATAGTGGAGCAACGACAAGAGGCCTCTTTCTTCGTTTCCTCCAACGAGGCAACCAACATGGGCTCTCGTCAGATTTGGAAGACAAATGACAGGCGAAATTGTGGAGTTGATTACGTCGAGTGTCACCCTGACGGTTAGAATCCACACATACAGGCCAATGGGAGTATCGGTAAACTCGTCTTGGAGGCTGTCCGGCAACTTGCCGGGTGGATAAATCTCGGACGAACAGAAAGTCTCCGGGGATGCCGGTAGTACCTGGTGCTCGAGCAACTGGGTGGACATTGTGGCATGCGGGTAGCATTTTTGGCGACAGGGTGGACGAAGCGACAGACCCAAAAACCTTGAGAGGCCGTCCTCCAAAAGTTAGGCTTGAGAAAACCACATATTTGAAATGTGTGTACGCCCACCTCTATGCACATGTGTACACGCAAGCTCCTGCGTGTTGTCGATTTTGTCGCTAGAATAGTAAGCTGGAAGGCTCGTTGGTCACATTTTGGTACACCGGTTCGACGCCATTTTTGCCCCTCTTCCGCTCCTCCCCTCTCCTCCCCGTTCCTCCCCGCTCCGCCTAACCAGGAATCTGGCATTAATCCTAGTAGAGGGAACTTCCCGTTTGGGAAAGCCTCATGGGGGTTTGCTCCTTGGGGTGGGGGAGGATGAGGGAAATTACGGGAGCCGAGGTTCTGTAAATGAGAAAGAAGAACAGTTTTGGAATACAAGGCCGGTTAGACCAGGTTACAGACTGCGTCATCAATTCCACTTTTCGCTTGTTTGGTGCGGCGAATCCGAGAGGTGTCTTATACCACTCTTTGTATGCCATAATTTCCAGGCCAAAGTAGGGACACACATCAAGCTTCTCCTTGATTTCTCCGTGGCGGTCGGAGGAGCGGAATCGTGGCTGTGCAAGACTTCCTCCCCATGGTCAACACCAAAAGTAGTAAAGGACTATGGGCTTCATTATGAGCTTTGTCCATTAGACCACAAACTGATTGCATCTCATATTTCCACGTCCGAAAGTTGCCCGAATCAATTCTCTATCAAGCAGCTTATCTCTTACTTCGCCGGAGAAAAGTTTTCACTGCCATCGGCAACCGAGAAACCCGGACAGCTTCATAGGGCACTTGATGTGATCACATGGTCCCATGACACTGTTTGCCAAGCACACACTGCATCCACCCCCCTCTTGGCAGCGCTCAACTCCGCGCATTTGTTAGTAAGGACTCGCCCTGGTAATACGGCCTGATGTGGGCGCAATGTGGGCGCAAAAATGGACAGCATGCAGCGGGGTCTGCACGGAGACACCCCTCTCCTCCCCCTTACTTCCTTTATTCATTACCATGTTGTACCATTTGCGGGTTGAACAAAAGGTCTTTTGCACTTGGTCTTCCGCCTCGGTCGCTCTCTTGATTCGCCGAGAAGTACAGTCCGCTGGGAGGGAAGGATGTTCCAACTTGCAGGAATGATGCAGGCTGTTCGGTGGTGAATGGGGGCACACGAACAGACCGCTAATTGTGACTAGGTTGTCAAGGAGTAGACCCGTTCGTGTCTAGCTTAAAGTGCAAGCAGATTTGGATTATAAAATGGCTAAAAAGTTACGAGGCATACGATGACTACGGATTGACGGAGTCTATTCAAATCGTGGGGCGGGAAGATCTCATTCCTAAATGGGATGGGCCCACATCCGCTATACCAAGATGTTTACGCAGCGAGAATTCGTGGTCAAACATGCTCTAATGACATAGGCATGGCAAAGAATACGAATGAGGAAACGCCCTTTTGCCAGCCCGTGGTATTTATGACCGGTGCGCAGAGCGAAATCTGTCAATGCCAAGAGCCCCTCTATCCAAGCCAAGACCAGACCATTAATCCAGTACATGAATCCATCTGCAGTAACCATAACTGGGGTAAAGTCTGGTTATCCTTAGTCTTGAATGCGAGGACATGTGTACACATGTATGTGGGCTTACATTTCCGCCCCGTGTGACTCTCAACCACGCACTTTTTGCTCGAGATCTACATTCCATCCTAAGAAAAGACACCCCCTTTCTTGTAGTATGTATGTAGACGACACCGGCTCCGGTCCTTTATCCAGCGTATTCCTCGGGATCACTTCAATGCTCACCTCCCAGAAAGGATCACCGCTAGTCTGTAAGTTAGTCTACGGAGTTTGGGGGCTCTGGCGGTGGAATTTCTTCTTGGCTGCCGTGCTCCACTGATAGAATGCTCCTTCCTGTTTGGGAACCGGGGATATCTTGGCTAGTTGAATATTCCTTCACAGGGGAGCCAACAAACAGTCTATCGACTTTGTTACTGCGAAACGAACACAAAAACATCAGTTTGTATGTCTGTCATGAAAGTCGTCATTTATTTCTATGTACATGACGATGGATTTAGACCGTCCATTTGGTTTGACTATGATCAGTAACTTTCGTCAGCTATGAAATCTTAGTTAGTAGACATAAAGGTGGGGCAAAAATCCCGCTATTCCGGTCCCACTTTGGAAGGTTTCGTCAGTCCCGCACTTTGTTGGGAATTACCAAGCGGACAACGAAAGATCACAATCCTGAACCGAACGTCAGTGCTGTTGGTCAATTCTGTGGACACATTGGCCACTCCGGCCACGGACCGTTTCTTATTGGTCGGGGCGGGTGAGCGGCTCAGATTTAACTTGGGAATGAATTGGGGTTAAGTGAGTGAATCAAAAGAGGTTTGATTCTTTCCTTTTTCGGGTCTTACAAACTGCATCTACAAACGTACGTAGACATTGTTTGGAAAGAGGCACGGCGACGGCAAAAAGGGGAATTAAGACGTAGAGCACCTGCCATGACCAGGAGAAAGGCTTTGAGCCAGCATTCATCAATCACGAGGCTGAAATATTTCGTTTATTCCATACTTCCTGCTTATCTCCTATCACCGTCTTTCAAAAATTTCGGGTATAACGCTGTCATTAGCACCGATATTCAACATTGTCTGATCTTGTTCACACGAGCCCATGATCCAGTTCATAGTTTGGTAAACGACATATGTCAAAACTCTGTTGCCTCCATCATTCGGCAAAATGGACACGCTAAGCCTACGGTGCCTCTCCTGATACACGCAAATTCACGACATTTACTATAGACGAGCTACTCTCGGTCTTCATCCTCTCGTCTAAAATGATTACACTGCGGATGTGGCCGTGATCCATGTCGAAACAAACAACTGTCGTCAACCTAAGTTATTTTTGGCCAAACTATGTTTCTTGCACAGCCCACTTCCCGGGAATTGACAGTCAGGAACCTGTCCATGCAGTATGTATCGAAGCAAACGAAACGCGTTAACCGCCATACATTGCTCACGATGTGATGGTTGTTTTCACTGAGGCTCCTGAGCGTGTATCATACCCGTCCGTCCGTATTAGCCGAAGTCTAAGTCCCACCGGACTTGTCATCCGCTAGATTTGGGAAACATATATGTATAATGACTGGCTATCTAGCACGTGCTATTTTGCAATACCGCACAGTGGCTTATGCAGATCCCTCAGTTTGTATATGTAAACCACTGACGAAATTCCATTCGAGATGCCGTTCTAGCCGAGAACGGCATCTTGAAGGGACAGATGAGCAGAGCTATTTTTGTCACCAAAGTATAACCGCTAATTACAACGAGGGGGACGCTGTGCGTTGAAGCGCTAACTCGAAGATTTGCCACTCAATTTGATGACATCTTAAAGATGAGATATTCTGAGAGTGTAACAGGAGGGATATGAAAAAAGCCGGAGCAAATCGGGTGTTTACAACCAAGGGGCTTCACCAGCCGTGTGGACTTGCCGGAACTAAGCTACCATGGTTTGTTTGCATGCCCCGCGTTCAGCCGATAGACAAATGAATTTACAAAGGAGGCTTGCACTTGGGTGTAATAAGTCGCCGAAAAGGACGAAGCCTGGTCACATATCTCGGGCGATGCCAAGATTTGTAGAACCAAGCAACTCCAAGTGGTAAGCAACAGAATTTGCCGTTAAAAGTTCCATTTACATTTGTAGCTTTTTGAGACAGAGAGATGGTTTATAACGAGTCAGCTAACGTCCATTATGTTACTATTCAGGAAATAGAATCAGTTTAGAATTTGTCTTTAGACTTAATTTGTCTCTCACATTATGGAGGTGTACACAAATCGCCGGAGTACACAGTGAAATCCACTCCCCCGGTCTTGTCGTTCCTCCCACGTTCCATACTACACACATACACTCGATATCTTGACAGATACGTACATACTATACGTGTGTATTTCTTTCTGCATCTTACCCACATATGAACATTAGTACACACATAATCCATTGTGAACCAACTTCAACTAAGGTACTCTTCTAGCGAGGGGGGGGGGTGTGGGGTATGGATTCCGGTGAGCAAGGTTGACGGCATGGAACAATCTTTTGGCTATACCCCACTGGTTGTTCCTTAGACCTTCCGCCCCCGGTCCCCCTTCTAGCGACAGTGACTTAAAATCTCGCCCGGCACCCGCGTCTATGCCACTACGCTCCCCGTCTTTTGTCTTTTGTTAATTCTCTTCTTCTTCTCTTTCGACTCGTTTCCACCATTACACTCTTGTGGGTGTTCCAGCTGGCTGTCATTTTACATTCTTTCCAACTTGGATTATCTGGTGTCTTGTTGCGTCCGAGAATTTCTGTCTCCGCTGCTGCATCATTGCCGACTTATCCGGCAGCCGCATTTTCCCACGACACTCTTGGAGCCCAAGACCAAACTTTGAACCCAATTCGCCAGAAAACGACCAGCTTGTCTTTTTTTCTTCTTCTCGCTTCAGTCTTCCCTTTCAGTTATCGTTGATCTGTCTCTCGTTCACGATCCTTTTCGCTTTCCTTCTAAGCACGTCCGCTGTCACCAATCATTCTCTCGACTTAGTCAAAACATACAGCACTCGCATACCCCGCAGAACAAACACGACCGTGGGCTTAGTCCCGAGATTCTCGTCCACACACATACATATCTTTGTCTGCCACTACAGGTTGGTGATTTTGACAGGCCCATTATCTGTTTTGTTTCGTCGTCTTGACAGGCTTCCATTGTTTCCACGTTGTCTCTATAGACCAGGTTAAAGCTCGGCTGCCAAGACTTAACAAAGCCGTCCGATCCGATCATTACTAGGGTTGCATTTTCGGCAGCCTTAGTCCGTCCAAGCCCCCTCTTCGACATCTAGTCCAGGAGACCAGCCATCAGCCATCATTGACGTGGGTACTGCGCCTTGCTAGTGCCATTCTATTTTGAGACGGATTCGCAAACCACAGAGGACCGGGTTTCTAGCACTCTATAAATCTCCACGTTCCGCTCCCTGGCCGCTTAGTCCAGACTGCCCGCACACCAACTCTATTATTCGGAACCAACGGCATCGGCCATTTGAGACTCTAGAGTCTTACGCGTGTTATGGGAAAATCTTTACCTCAGGGAATGAAAGCAGCCAGTCAATATACTGGCACGGTCGAGGAATCTTTTGCTGCCGATAAACCGCATGCTCTTTTCGGGGACCACACAGCAGGCCCACCACAGACAGATACATTGGGCTCGCCCGCTGGCAGCCAGAAAAGCTCATCCGACGGCGACGACGGGTCTCACGATAGGACCCAAGAAGAGCTCCAAGCTTCGTCCAGCGCCCCGGTACAAAAGCGTCGCAGAGTTACTCGAGCCTGTGATGAATGCCGGCGTAAGAAAATCAAGTGTGATGGCAAACAGCCATGTACGCATTGTTCGGTCTACAGTTACGGTGAGTCAAGTTGTTTTCTCTGTCCGTTCAATCGGGGGTTGCCAGTTGTGCCTTTTGTGCCTTTGGTGGCAATAATTGTCCCCGCCCGCCGACTAATGGTCCGTTTTGGCGGATTGGGGGGCCCCTGTCAAGAAATGCCGTCATATCCGGACGACACGCTGTATTTTAGACTTTGATTGCTAACTGTGAGGCGTTATGCTGCTGCCTATTAGAATGCACTTACGACAAGCCTTCCAATCGTCGGCGCAATCCGGCCCCACAATATGTCGAGGCTCTGGAAGACCGGCTCCAGCGTGCCGAGACCATGTTGCGGCGCTTTCTTCCGGACGTTGACTTGACTGACCCAAATCTCGACCCTGCCGTACAACACGAATTCCGCACGCGCGAAATTACTCGTAAAAAGCTTCATGGAATATCTTCAGCTGCAGACGACTCCCATGAAAATGCCACGCTAGCGTCCATGGTGGAGTCTGTTGGCACCCTGAATTTGGACGACGATGGCGGATGGGACTTTCACGGCTCCTCTTCCAGTACAATGTTCCTGCATCGCATGAAGGAGCACTTTAAGGACATTCTTGGTCCTGGCGACGAGAACCCCTTATTGTTAGAGTCTGAAGATGGAAATGAGTTTGAAAGTAAAGGTGGTGATATCGGGTCTCCCGGATCTGCAATCTCTAGTTTTGGGCTGACTGGCCTTCCGTCCAAGGAGCTAGCCCGCAGTTTGTGCTACTATTCACTCACTTGCGCCACCTGCCTAAGCCGTATTGTGCATATCCCATCTTTTGATAAGATGTTTGATTCCATATATGATGACCCGTCTATGATTAATACAACGTATGGACGGCATAGCTTGGCGCTTATCCATTCGGTTCTTGCCTTGGGTCACATGTACCGGAATCTAGACCCGGCTTCGGGTGTAAAGTCAGGATATCAAGCTGCAATTGAAGAAGGGTAAGTTGGTGACTATCGTAGGATTAGTGTTGTGTGCTAACTTTATTGTGTAGTATGAAGTACCATGAGACTGCTAAACGGCTAATTGGTGATATCACTGAATGCCGTGACTTAAAGACGCTGCAAGCTTTATTGTTCATAATTCTCTTTGTACAAGCATCTTCAAGTCTGACCACATGTTACTCGTTAATCGGCGTTGCTCTACGGTCCGCTCTCCGTATGGGTCTGCATAGAAACCTCAAGCATGAAAAGATGACCCCCATTGAGGTTGAAGAACGTCGTCGGGTGTTTTATGTCATTCGCCAGCTTGATGTATCAGTCTCAGCCATGCTGGGATTCCCGCTTCTGCTTCAACCGGAGGATGTTGATCAAAAGTATCCCACTGAGGTTGATGATGAATTCATCCGAAGTGATGGTATTGATGTTCGGCCACACGGCGAAAGCTCGTTCTTCGAGGCTTTTAACGCCCATACACGGCTGATGGAGATTTTGGCAAAGGTTCTCAAGTACGTCTACCCAACCAAGGGTGCTAGTCTTGGAAAGGGAGCCTCAAAGCTGCCATCAACATATCTTGTTAGTTACTCTCGCATTCGCGAGATCGAAAAGGAGCTTCAAAAGTGGTTTGAAGAGCTTCCTGCAGTATGGAGACCAGGATCAGACGGTAATATCGAAAGGATGCGGTAAGTCAAGTGCATGAAGCTAGCGAACGAGATAGCAACTAACACATCGAAATAGTGTTCAACATCTGCTTCGATTTACGTACGCCCACGTCCAACTTGTGCTGTATAGACCGTTCTTGCACTATGTGTCTCCACGCCTGGCCCAAGGAAAGGCGGTCGATGAAGTGTCTTATGCTTGTGCAGCGGCTGCTATCAGTGTTTCACGAAATCTCGTCCACATCGGCATTGAAATTCGCAAGCAGGGTGTTTTGATTGGACCGTATTGGTTCATGCTGTATACCGAGTTTTTTGCCGTCTTGTCATTGGTGTTTTATGCAACTGAAAACCCAAGCAAGAACGGAACATCTGAAGTCCTGTCTGACGCTTGTGCCGGTCGTGACATGGTTGCTAAGTTTGCTGAGCAAAGTATGGCAGCTGACCGAGTGACCAAAGCTCTCACACATTTGTTTGATAAGCTACCGGAAGGCCTGGTTAGCAGCCAATCTACCGCCATTCCTAACCGCAAGCGCTCGATTCCTATCCGTGACGACCCCCGGGCTGGATATGCACAGGGCGACTTATCCCGGTCTCAGGCAGCAGCACCATATACCATGCGTGGAGTGGGCAGTATCCCGAACTCACTGATTGACCCTTCGTTTTCTCCTAATATGGCCGAGCTCATGCCTATGGACATGTCAACCCGTGGCACGCCAGAGTCTACCGGTACTGGAGAGGGCTCCGTAGCAGGCAAGTCATATCCAGCTTCTGCTAGTGGTGCTACAATTAGCCGGCTCAACGCTTTGATGTTTCCCTCAAATGACCCTTTCGCCTATCCCACGCATCCCCCGATAGACGTCGCTTTCAGCAATAGACCAGTGGGGCAAGCGGCAACGGATGTTAGTGGCTACTACAGCCATGGAAACAATGCCTTTACAGACCTGCCACCACAGTTAGTCGCCCCTGTACCACAATTCATGCTTGCGCAAGGAGGGCAGACGTTGCAACATGGTAACCACTCATCGGCAAACAACATGGCATTTTCTGGTAATGTCTTTGTGACACCACAGGGTATAGGCTCCGTAGATCAATCGCCAGAGGTGCAGACAGCGGTTCCACATCGACGCACGCAGAGGGTTCCGGCTATGTATCCGACAACGGGTTATGAAGCGGGGCAGTGGGAGGATCTTTTTGGGGACGGACTCTCTGGTTTATGATAATAATGGGACTTGTTTTTGAAGCAAAATCTAGGCGTATTCTGGTTTGGTAGAAGTAGGTGTGCATTTTATTGGCACTTATGAATTAAGACGAAATGATGTATTTTGAATAACTTGGGGAGGTGGATTTGTGTCCTAGTAGCAGTTGAAGTGACAACCTTGTTCGGCTGTTGGGATACATGCCGGTTGGAAGGGCTTTTTTGGCAATTGGACTCGGCAGAATGAAGGCAGGTCTTGGAGCTTTGGGTTACAATGACAGATGCCCAACACACAAAAATTGTATCTAATAAGATTTTTGAAACTGGGAGACACTACCACCTAACTCCGTGAATGATACACAGTTGACTTCAATTTGTACTCGATGACGTCAGTGTAACGGAGATTGATGCATACTAGGGTTTAATACACTGATTGATAACGGCATAGGGTTACAGAGCATCCTCCCGCGATAAGATAAGAACCATTGTTTCCTTGGCTTGGATGTGATTCCTAATTTGGGAAGCTACTGTACTGGCGCCGGATGACATCATCATTGTTGACCTCAGTTGATATAAGAGGTGTAGAACACAAAAGGATTGGAAACGTATAGCTACGGGAGCATGAAATCTCTTTTGCGATAGTCCACATTTTAGAAACGAGTAATCCGAGAGGCAAAAAATATGGCTAGATAGTTGGAGATGGTGTTTCTGGCGAGACGATAATGTGTTCATATATGATATGTTGGACTAGATCCAGTACCAGACCGTATTCAGTTTAGGTTTACCAGCTTCCTGTCTCTGCCGTGGGAAAATCACCGAATCTGTCACTAGTTTAAGGTTTTTCGGTGCTAGTACACAATGGAATCTATTTAGCGTGATGTATGAGACAGGTCAAGTGTTTATGAGAGGAGCGTCATTTCTTTCGGCTGGATTCTTGGTTGGAGTAGTGATTCAAGAGACAAATAGCGTAAATTCGACATGTATAAATAGGGACCGGTTCTCTCGCCATTTCTCTTCTGAATTTTGGATTTTTTCTTGCCACCGGATATCATACGGATCAACGCTACTTACATTGGACTTCATAGTTTGACTATTTCAACTACTACTTCGAATACCAATACATATCACTTATACAATCTTCCTTAGTCATCAATCACGATGCCTCTTAACCTTCCCGCCTTCGCCAATGGCGTCATGCCTCCCGCCGGAGTTCCCTTTACTGGCAGCATTGCGCCCCCTAACAGCGTCAACGTTGTGATGAACAACAACAACGTTCCCTAGATGAACGTCGCCAGCACCACCACCGTTAACACTCCCACGACCGCCACGACTAAGACCCACAAGCCTGTTCCTGAGGTCCCCGTTTACGCCGTCACCCCCCGGACACGATTCGTTTCACCCGAGGAGTTCGCGTCGCTTGTTGCCAAGGTCGGTTCTGAGCCTACTATTGTCATTGAGAGAGGTCAGACTACCGTGCAGTACGTCACCGAGGGGGGCGCTCTTCTTCGTGGGGTTTTTGTTTCGGGTGACTCTAACTTTATGAGCTCGGTTAAGAATAACCGTCTGGTTGTTGGTGTGTCTGCTACGTTTCCTGACTCGGAGGAGAACAGACGTAAGCATGGTGACGGCCGTGTTGATGGGGATGCTGGGGGATCTGCTGGGGAACTGAAGAAGAGATCTGTTGGAAAGGGTACTCCCGATGTTGCTGACGTTGTTGTTGACGTTGTTACCCCTACCATCAACTCCACCAGGTCTTTTACTTCTTTCGACAACGCCATCATGGAGCAGGTCAACTCTGCGGTCTTTAACCACGCCATGGGACTTCTCCGTCAAGCTGTCAGCGATACTATGTGCAAGGTAGCCGAGAACAGCAAGAACGACGCCAGTGGCCGCATCGCTGAGTACGATGATCACTTTGCCAGCTGTGGCAAGTCTACTGAGATCGTCAACATCCTGGCCGGGCTCGGCAAGGGGACTCCCGTGAGTTTTGATGTTAAGTGCGACTTGGTTGTTTCGGGTACTCCCGAGAGTGTTGCGATGGTTGCCGCCAATGGGCTGACTTCTAATGGCGAGCCTATTTTTATTCGGTATCCTAAAAACGCCAACCTTACTGCTCTGAACGTCGACAATGCCACTGTCAAGGCTTCTGTCTCATATGTCCCCATGGACTCCATGCTTGATGATTGCACCGCCCACGCCCAAGCTGAAGCCCTCGCGCACTCCATGGTTAACTCAGTAGTTCTCGATACTATCAAAGACTCGTGCAACTTCGTCAACTGCCCTGTTCTTTTCTTCGAACCCCTTGAGGCTGCCCTGAAAGCTGTTGGCAGAAAGGATGACCTTCCCAGCGGTGCCGACTTCGCGTATCCTAGTCTTCGCACCATCACCTTCCACGTCCCCACCAACTCTGATGGCAACCATACTGCCGAGTTGGCCAAGGGTTCTGGTACTGACGGCTTTAACAACACCGCTGACGTCGATGTTGTCCTGCCCGCTGGCATGTTGGATGAGAACCGTTCTACCGAGGGAGTTGGGCGCGCGGCCATTCTAGAGGCATTTGAAAAGATGTGGCGCGAGGGGGAGACTGTTGATACCCGTGATGTTGACGAGACTCCTGTCAAGACTCGTCGTTGGCCTATCCCTGTCTCGAAGATTCAAGTCGACAGAGTCAAGGAGGCTCGTTCGGAGCATGTTACTACCGAGGATACTTCTTCTGTGGCTTCGACTGTTAAGAGTGTTGGGGCTTTTGCGATTTCTGCTGTCTTGGCGGGTCTGGCTGCTTTTGCGTGTTAGGGGGTTTAAGTTGGATTGGGTTGAAAATGGAGATTGGCATTGGGATTGGAAGGGGTTAAGGCGTTGGAGTTTAAGTGTTTTTTGTTTGCTTTTTGTTTGTTTTTGTTTTTGGTTGTGAATAGGAATGGGAGTGAGGAGATCTAAAAGGGGTTTTGACTTTTGCTTTTTTAAAGAAAATATACCCAAAAAAAATTGGGAACACCCATTACTGTTCGTATGTAAATGCATGTGGTGAGATACAAGTACGATATAAATTATGAATCTATAGGGCAGCCTTGGTCAGACTATGTAAGTGCCTCGAAGATCAAGTGTACAGGCATCTCGAGGTTAATATGATATGATCTAAGCAACAGTGATTCCCTTTTTTGGCCATGTGTAACTCTAGGGATACTGGGAAACATCTCTGGTCCCAACAAGCAGAAAGACTTAGCACAAGTCTCTAGTCAGATGTTTTGTGGTCATAACCTAAATAGATATAGTCAAGTGCATCCCCCCAACATGTGGGGTATCATTACCAAGCTCGTTGGTGTTCCACAGAAGTGGAATACAGCATTTTAATACAAGATGGAGGTTATGTAGTTTGGGACTTTGTACTACTAAGAGTCGAATTTGTTTAATGCTATAGACAGCTTCAACATATGTTGACACAAAGATACCTTAACCTTTAACGTCTAGTCTGTTGACCTGACTAATCCCATCTATCTGTACATATGTATATAGTCTGACAAGGGACAGACTTAACTAACAGCAAGCTGTATGTACATGATGATGTAAGCGCCCTGCGTGTTGCGGTCATTTTTCTTCCGGGGTACTCTCACACTGTGATGTTGACCATGTTGCCCGTAATATATAGTATTTCTTTTTGAATTAGTCGGTGTAATTTTTTCCCCAATCTTGTGATACAACCCCATAAAGACATAACGACGTCAGCGATGCACCGTAAGCTCGCTAACCGATTTTAGAGTTGAACAAAGTTATTAGGCGGCGGAGAGGCTATCCCGTAACAAATTGTTGAAATGGGAGTGACACCATCATCGTGATTAATTCGGGAAATTGTACAGGTGATTTGTGGTGGGGGACTGTCGGGGTCCTTGTAAGACGAATTTTATAAACGTTAGATCCGCCGTGGTTTCGGCACAGTCAGGTCCGTTGCTAGACTCTCTTCACCTTATGTGATAAGCTTATGGAAACACAAACTATAAGTGTTCATGTACAAGCTCTCGTTAGTACACTCAGCCTCTCGGATTATATTGTTGCGTCTCACTTGCACGATGACCCATTTCCTGTATACCAGCTATAATCACTTTGGAAGTAGACATCTATCCATTCCAGTGTATATATTTCCTGCTTTACCTTCACTTCCAATACAACTTCCATGACTCTAAAATACAATATCTCTATTCATAAACCTGCCACTCCATAAAGAGCCGCATATTCAGCTATCGGGGCCTCTCATCTACCACGAACACATCTATTCAATTCATTTGCTAACGTTTGTCTTTCTTTCTATTCGTTCTTACTCCGATCACTGCTCTTACAACTCTCTACGTGCAACTGTTTATTTCCCTTCTAAGATAACCATATGGTGTTAACAGAAGTACCACATCTTTGAGTTACAGGGTCTAGGCTAGTCTGCATGTACAAGGAAACCGGAAAAGTTTCCGCCAGCACAACCAATCATTCTTCGTTCTCCATGTCCTCGGTCTGCAGGTCGACAAATGACACACGGAGTTCCCCGTAGATTACCTTAGGTTTGCCTGACTCGAGGCGTCCATAAACACGTGGCTGAATCACGTCAGGTGGTTTATCGTGCTTCTTCAGACTACAATTACATGATCGCAATTCAAACAAATGCATGGAACTTTCACGCAGATCATCCACGCCCCCACCCACACCCTCTGATTCCTTGTTTCGGGGACCTAAACGCCGGGCTACTGTGACCCGAGTCCCCGGTAGACTGGTCGATTTAAGGCTATGATTGTAGAAACACATCGCGGATCACTAATTCTCACCTTCCCAACATTCATCGTGTGATAACTAATCCCAACAACGGACACCTACGAAAGTTGCCTTGTACAAAATGCGGGCACAAAGAGTGAGAGGGATATGTCACGCACTACAAGGCTAGCGAGGCCAGCACCGGTGTAAAGTAATATGTCGAAAAAGCGGTAAAACAAAAGGCGAAGATCCAAGGAGCGGTCGAGAGATTGCTTCAATTGCGTAATACCCAGGAAGGCAAAGTTGATCATTTGTTCAAGTGGATGAGAATGTGTAGCAACCTTCACAACTACAGAATTACCTTTTTCTTTCTCGCGGGAAGAATTCGCAGACTTATGGCGTCATCGAGACCGCTACTCTGGGTCATTGTAGACTTGTAATTCGTCGTGTAAGACGGTGTGTCTCTTTTCGAAGCCTCGAAGTGCCTGAAAATGTGATCCTGTGGACGTCCAGGCAAAGACCCAGCGGACTGGTAACCGTCATGGCTCATGAACCCCATTCGACGAACTCGGTGTAGATCTCAAGGTGGTTCAAGTGAGGTGAATTGAGATTGAACTCTAAGTCCAAAGAAAAGTAAATATAAAATGGCTATCCCTCCGGCCTGTCAAGTCGTATTTTGGATTGTCTCGTCACTGCACTCTTCAACTCCAGCTTTACTACTCAAGATGTCTCAACCTATCTCTAACACCACTTCTAGCCCTAAGAACGGGCCCGGTTCCGGCGTGAGTTTTGAATCTATCTCTTCTTGTGTTATGATCTTTACTAATCCATAATCTCTCTTCAATAGAAGCCTGGAACTACCACGAATCCTCCTAACGACTCAACTTCTGAGGATGATGGTCAAATACGTAAGTATTAACCCTCGCATACTCTGTGAAGATACGAACTTTGACTGACAACATTTGATTCCCTACAGCTTAAAGCTGAAACATTGCAAGTATCTTGTTTCTTCTTTATCTAGTGGTTTTTTCCGGTGAATGGCTCCTCTCACCTGTTCGGTGACGGTGGATCCATGTATATACAGTGTTGTTCGCGATTTTGTCATTCGTTTATCTCGTTCGTTTTGCTCTTTCAACTTTTGAGTTACTATTCTCTTTGCACACTCTAAATTTAAAGCTGTTGGCCAGACAAAAAGGTTCTTCTATTCATCGTGATATTAATCTTGTCAGTGGAAATACCCGTTATCTCGGAGAGTTGTAGTGTCACCGTAGTTCCTACCAAAGTACCAGCAGCTGAAAAGATGCTAGGGCAGGGCATAGGCAACCTTGGGGCTTTCTTGCTATTTACCAGGCGTGAAGCTATTCAAGATGTATCTGTAGATCCTATCTACCTTCGTTTCTTCGTCCAGCTGTACCAAAATACCGGGAACCTGCACGGAATGAATGTCGACAAAATGCCCGAAATGCAGGTGCGGCTCACACTTCATACATCCCCTGTTGTCTCTGTAGCCTGATATTCCTGACACATCAACCGGAATGACGGAAAAAGGCAGGCAGTCTTAGTGATCTTCGGTCCTATATTGCCTTTCTTGCTCCTATCTTGACTTTCGGTCACGTCTCGGTAATCTAAGGCTAGTCACGTCATGCACCACGCCTATCATAGCAATATAGCTTAACACCTAATAAGACAGCCTCACGCTTTCTATGGTTGGATTGGGAAAGCTCGCCTGTCTCCTTTAGGAGCGGAAGGGTTTGTATTGGGGAGTTTGCCAGATCACATAAAAACAAGGCTCCTCTGTACAGAAGTCTCCGAGTCCACATCCTCCGGGGACAAATGAATAGTATATGGTAGGAGGGTTATACCCTATATTGCTAGCGCTCTAACTATGTAAACTTCAATGTGGGATTTGTTATTAGTCCTATGTTGTGACAATGTCACGATAAACAGGAAGTTGACCCAACACGCCACTGCAAATGAACATTTTGAGGTATGTTATTTTGTGGCCTATATACCCTCGGCTCCTAAACTTTTAATGTGATTCAATTCTCAGTGATTTCAAATTGACTGTCAACGAGTGGCAATGCTACGCACAGAGACTATCAACGTGTATGCTTGCAGACAACTTTTGGGGTTTTGATAGACAGGCTTTCCATGTCACACGACTAGTTGATATCGTGATGAAATCTTGTGTTACTTTATTTGCAAGGGGTAGACTCGCCACCAGAAATAGCGTTTGGCATTACCTTTCATGGCATCTATTCTCTATATGCGGGGTGTCAAACATCAAAGAGTGGTGAATTTGTAGACACTGTCGCCAACGGATTCTCAGAAACGCGGGGATCATGTGCTAAACAAGGATTAAGGCAAACTCTTCATATATGGTTTTCAACTAAGTTGAAGTTAGCAAGTAAAGTCGATGCAACCAATGTAGATCGGTTGCATTGACCATGAGGGAGACTACTAAAGTGATGGCGTCAAATTCTTATATGAACATCTAGTGTGTGCTACCACAGTCAGCGCTGACCTAGATACTCACAGCTACTGACTTTATAAAACACGACCTAGATATATCACCACCCAAAGAATCTCGTTCGTAGCAATTCGTCTACAGGCTCACGTCAGATACTAGTGTGCCATGTCACTACTAATGAGGCGTCACAAGGGAATGAAGTTACTGTCGCCAACACTGCCAGCAGCCTTCCCATTCAATCTCATCTAACAATACACGCTCATGGCCACAAGTATGGCCTCAGCTCTAGAGTTGAATCTACTAGTTCGGGCGTCATGGCACGCGGTAACTATGGTTATATGTCCCTCACATCAATGAGCGTCGTAATATCTTTTCAGTGTCACAAGCTTCTCCATACTCTCCGTCGCTCTCCTTAAACTCGCACGCCCGATACCCTCTCACTTTTCCATGATATCTACCCCACCTCTCGCGGCCATCAAAAAAATTGCCACCTCCACAAAATCCTGCACAGAGATACATGTATTAAGATATACCCACACAACTTCAAGTAAGGGGACATGGTCTAGTGGTATGACGGATCCTTAGCATAGTTGAAGCTTCGGCTTCTGGCTTGGATCAGGTCCGGGGTTCGATTCCCCGTGTCTCCATGGTTTTGCGGAAGTTGCTTTTTAGTCGGGGTACACAGAACATCGGAACTTACCGTCGGCAATTGATCAAACTAAAGCACAAAAAAAAAGTGAATGGTCTGAAACTACAACAGCTGGGCAATACTCGCCCCGGCCATGTTTTTTGTTCTGTTTCTGGTGGCAGTCACACCAAACCAGCGGCAAGAGACACGGGCCAAGCTCGATAACAGCAAAAATGGACAGCAAAAAACATTACATACAACACCGGGTATTCGCACGTGGTCACCCACCGTACTACTAATCCAGCGCTCTGTGGCTTGACTATGGGGGAGCAGACGGGACCCCGTATTTTCCGCAGGCTATGGTCGTATGTGTCTGTTAAAGTACTTGTGTGAGCTTATATTCCCAACTTAATTGACGGCCATCGAAAAAATTCGCTATATTTCTCAGTGACACGAAAAAGATGCATAGCCGCTATATTACACACATGTATGCGCCCATTTGCTGTTGATTGGAGTCTGTTCGTGGCGCTGGGGGTCCGGTGGAGAGAGCTTCTCGGTGAATCATGCATTGTTTCGGTTAATGCTTTGTTGTCGATTTGTAATGGTTGTTGAAACTTGACTTTTTGTTTCGTTTCGCCAATGGCTATAATGAAAGGGTTATATATGCACTTCGAGATAGAGGGTTAAGGAAGTTTAGCCGCTGCGCTGTGTGTTGATGTACTTTATGCCGGTGGCGCGGAGGACAAAGTTTATCGGGAGCGTAGTGCATTAGAGGGCTGTGTCTAAACACAAGCTTAAATGGCTCTCTATCTATGCATACATGTCTCTATGGTTCATATATTATGCGTTTAAAGTCGTGATGATAGGCCAGCGAACGAACGCAGTCGGTCAGCTTGCCGCTGGAGATTTGGATAGATGAGGTTCTTGCATTTGTAGGATGGAAGGATGATTACCCCTGATCAGAAGCGGAATAAGGATTGGATGGAGACAAGATACACCAAGTTGACGACCCCCCTTCCTAACCCCTGACAACCTATAGGGTTAAAGCCAATAAGGAGCTGAGAATGTAAATGTGATATGTGACTTGGTGGTGGGAAACTTGGCGACAAATGGATTGGGTGAAGGCGAAACATGTTGTCAGTTTGGAGGAGTACAGGGGAAAAAGTCGAAGCAAACGAAACATCCGACAAGAAATGTGAGTCTGGTTGAGGGGGTGGACAGACCCTAAGGGGAGGAGGCTCTTGCTTTCTTCAAACGTGTATCGAAACGGGCTCAGTGGGGTCAAGGTGGGATTTTGGGAGGGTAATTGCATATTGTTAGTGGGCTTGCGGGTTAGCGGACATGCGGGATGGGACGGAGGAACGAGTTGAAACGTGGAAGATGAAACTAAAGAAGACGGGTGTATGTATTTACACATATTGAGATGTATGTATAGTCACGTCTATGTACATTGTGCGGATAATAGCAAACGGATGGAGGCGAGACAATAGATTCACAAAAGGGGTGTCCCACGTAGAATCGGCATCACTGATATCGATAGTCAACTTAAAGACTTCCCGTCGAGATGTCAGATTCGGTTTAATGTATGTGTCTATGCACATATGTACACAAATATATGTCTTTCCCTCGCTCGTATGGTTTTCTGTCATGTGCATGGCTACTTTTATATAAGCATGACTCTATAGCAAGCTTTGAGAACGGCAAGCAGCGGCCCGTGGTAGGTTGTGCTTTGGGCGTGGATCGCACATCCTGATACAGCTCCTGGCACATACGGAAGTGGAAAGAAACATAGGCGGGGCTACTCAAGCGTTGCAAAAAAAACACTGGACGGTATCTTGTGGCGTGATAGAAACTTGTTTATTTGTGAAATAGTTAACTGGTGCCGAGTGAACATGTATTTGTTTCCGTGCTAAGAACAAGAGCCCTTATATGGCGCTATATGCGGCTGATAAGATGCCGTACGTAGTGTATGCATGTTCTTGTACACAGATGGGTGAATCGATACAAGTGGTCCCCTCCCATAGTGAAGACTCGGGAATTTAGTAAATCGGCATCTACAACATATAGAACCCACTTCCAGAACAAGAAGATGCCGAATCAAACCCTCCATTCCGTAAGTTCCCTCCTCACAGACATCGGAGGAGCAATACCAAACGCGACTGCACCTTCCTATGTCCCGTTTCAACCCGTCCCGTTTCAAGAGCATCGCGCCCGGATAAGAATGGACAGACAGGTGAAACCCCCCCGCCCAGAACAAGAACTCAATCACAATAAGACATGACGGCAAACTGCCAATTCAACTAAACGTATGGAAGGAAGGAAGTCGTGGACTTGCCCCTCTTAGATAGTGCGTCTTCTCCCTTCTATTCCCCTTCTTTCCCCTTCCTTGTTTCTTCTTTCTCTTCTTCTTCTACTTGTTCGTTCTCCTTCTTCTTCCAGCCTCCCCCAATTCCATATCAGCCAGTCGCAACCCTCTCGTCATTTCCATTTTTTATTATTGTTCTTGTTCCTTTTAGACTCTATTCCGACGTATTCGTTGTTTTATTACTCCCTGCTTAAACAATCTACCGCAGTTTCCCACCACCACTTAAAGTCGTCTTTTTTCCGCCTCTTATTTTTCTGCCCGGGACCTGCCTCTCCAGTTTAGCTTGTTAGCACCCAGTGGCGCCAGTCCCTTCCCTGCTCGCTCTCTAGCCCTTCTGACGCCCGCCCCTTCTTCTCCCCTATCGTCATTTGCCCGCCATCATATAACAGCAGCTGCCATCGCCTTGCGTCTAAATTTTCTCGCTACTTGCTCTTTTTGCATTGCTTGTCATTGTTACTTCCACTGTTTGGCGTGTCTCTGTATCATTCTAGACTCGAGCCTCGTCTTCTTGCGCTCTTCATTTTAGCAGTCTTCTACACTTGTCCATATTTTTATTTCTCTTTTTTAAATTCTATAATTCCTGTCCATCCAAAATGGCTCAGCCTGGTGTTCAGTCCCTCAAGGTATGGCTTTTCCTATTGTTTATTTGCTTAGGCTCGTTGATGCCAATTTGACCGGAGCTGGATTTCAAGCTATCCCGCCCGTTCAGTCAGTAGCGCATTTCGCAGAAATTGGCGACGCGGTGGGCTAGTATCATGACTGCGAATATGGCTGTGTGCGTTACGTGGAGAGCCACAGTTCTACAAACGCCATCGTGACGCTGATAAAGACTCGGTTTCTAAATGTACAAGATGCTAACATGTGGTAATAGTGTGTCGTCACTGGTGACGGTGCTGTCGGCAAGGTAAATTAACGCGATTGATTCTACGACTGCCAGGTTCTTGTCTGTTAGATCGACTATCCGTAGTTGTTCTTATTGCTTCTACTATGATTGCTGTTTTCTCGCCTCTAATGTATCGCCTCATTCGCCTTCTTTATTCGTATATATCGCCGAAGTCGCCAGCCGATCCTAACAAAAACTATCGTCCGCATACTTCCTATAGAGGTTCCGATAAGCCGCTCCGATGTTTCCACATTTCAACCCCAACTATCTCGGCCACCAACAAATCTCTTGGTTATATGCACGAGCCTATCCAAACTCTTTGCGCGACCCGGTCATATCTCCTTTCTGGCCATCTTGGGCTTTGGCGGTTTCTAGAGTCCAGAGCTTCAGCACAGACCCCCAGTCGTCTCACCACTCGGCCTTGCTAGCCGCACCTACGACTAACCAGGGCGCTTGTGCTTGTCGCCCTAACCCCAATTTTCAACCCACGCGATGTTCGACCGCTATGCGACTTGATAATGCGGAAAACAGCGATTACAGTGATGCCCGACATGCGCCTGGCTATCGTGGAATCACTTTTTCAACCGGATCATGAATTAACCAAAATGCGCCATCTAGACCTGTCTGCTGATTTCATACACTACCAACGCCTTCCCTGGCGAGTACATTCCTACCGTGTAAGTTTCCATTATATCCCTTGTTTCGCAAGGACCCCGCCTCCCCGCTTCTTGCTAACATATGACCTTCTCTGTAGCTTCGATAACTACTCTGCGAGTGTCATGGTCGATGGCAAGCCCATCAGCCTTGGTCTTTGGGATACTGCCGGTCAGGAGGATTACGATCGTCTCCGTCCCCTCTCCTACCCTCAGACTGATGTCTTCTTGATTTGCTTCTCTATTGTCAGCCCTCCCTCGTTCGACAACGTCAAGGCCAAGGTAAGCTTATCGAAAACACCAAGATTTCCTTCTACAGTATGGCAAGATACTAATACTAGCTTCTAGTGGTACCCTGAGATCGATCACCACGCCCCCAACATTCCCATCATTCTGGTTGGTACCAAGCTGGATTTGCGTGAAGACGCCAACACTTTGGAGTCTCTTCGCCAGAAGCGCATGGAGCCTGTGTCTTACGATCAGGCTCTTCTCTGCGCTAAGGAGATTAAGGCCCACAAGTACCTTGAGTGCTCTGCGCTTACACAGAGAAATCTGAAGAGTGTCTTCGACGAGGCTATTCGGTGAGTTCAAGGAACCTGATCAACATGTGCGACAACATGTACTAACAGTTATCTAGCGCTGTGCTTAACCCCCGTCCCGTGGCTGTCAAGCAAAAGAAGAGCAAGTGCACCATTCTGTAAGGAAAGAATGATAAGCACATAAATTATCATCCCAACTGTCGGAATGACCTTTTTTCGTTTCTCTTGTCCTTACTCTACACTATTTGGTATGGACTAAGGAGCTAAGGGCTCCAAGCAGGGTTGGACTTTAGGTTGGTGGTCGTGTCGGAAACGTCCATGGCAAGTCCTCCTCCTAAGTCACGAGCCCTTGTCGCCGTCCAAATTCTCTCCCGGTTGCAGTGCCATATGCATTCGCACTATCACCATGACCCCTCTTCTGTTTCCATACACTATGCCCCCTTGCCCGTTTGATGTTTACTGTTTGATTGCTTTTTTATTACTTTTTTTCTGGAATGGCGTCTCGGGTGGATTTTCATATTCCCAATTTTTCTCTCTTATCAGCCTATGCCTTATAGTTATAGTGACTGTGGATGTATGTATGCGAACAATGTACCTTTTGTAGTAATTCACACGCGGTATGAGGTTGAGGTTAAATACTCATTGCCATCTATGCGGTGAATTTGTATTACCATGAATTTGACATTCATCGCAGTTGCTCTATTCACCTATACCAAGCACTCATATGTAACACAATATGTTCCTAGTCACATGGTATTTCTGATGTTCTTTAACAAAAGCTTATTATACACAAGTACACTGGGTAATAATCCCAGATACAAATCTAAATTAACATGAAAGAAAACAAACGCAAGAAAATGCCGATATACCAACCTGTAGAAGTAAAGCATGACGATATTTGCCCCCCTCTTCTAGCATACGTATATGTATGTATGCAACTCACTACTCCTCGTCTGGTTTCCAGACTACCGACGGAATCCTCCACGACCGCCGCCGCCACGGCCACCACCACCGCGACCCCGACCGCCGAATCCGCCTCTACCTCTACCGCCTCCTCTGCCACCTCCTCTTCCACCGAAGCCGCCGCCGAATCCACCCCGACCTCTACCACCGCCACCACCTCCTCTTCTCTCTTCTCTATCTTCACCACCACCATTTGCGATCTGCGCCAAACGAGCAGGATGCATACCACCCTCTTCCGCCTCCTTAACCTGGTTCTGTACACGTTCCTTCTTCTCTTCGCCCTCCTTTTCAATTCTCCGCTGGCGCGACGCCTTCAGCTTGTCGTTCTTGGCTTTGATCTTTTCTTTGCGGTGGCTGGTGTTGCCGCCGCCTCCGGCTGTTAACTCAATGTTGATTTTGCGGGCGGGCGATACACCGTCGTTAAAGAGGGAGTGGTGGAATTTGTCGAGACAGGTGCGCATGGAGCGCCAGTGGGTGAATTCGAGGAAGGCGATACCGCGGCATTTGGTGGGGTCTTCCTTGTGGGTGAGGAGACGGATGGATGATGGGGAGAGAGATGCGAAATGTGTGCGGAGGTGTTCTTCCTTGGCGGTGAAGGGGAGGTTACCTAGATAGAGGTGAGTTGGTTAGTTTAGTTTACATTTGGTGGGTGCGGGGTTTTACATACCAACGAAAACGATGAAGCGCTCGTTCTTCTTATGTTGAGGCTCACCCTCCTCCTCCTCAGCGGCGTCTTCGCCTTCGGCCTCGACGGCAGTCTCTTCCGCCTCAGCCTCTTCCGCCTCCACATCTTCACCCTTCTCAGCTCTCTCCTTCGCCTTTCTTTCCTTCTCCTCCTCCTCCTTCTTCGCTCTTTCCTGTTCCTTCTCCGCGTCCTTCTCCGCCGTCTCCTTCTCCTTCTTAGCCTTCTTCTCCAGCTTCTTCAACTCCTTCTTAGACAGCTTGGGCTCAGCCTCTAATTTGCCAGCGCCAGTCGCCGAGTCAAGTTCCGCATCGGCAGCCGCATCGGCAGCTTCGGCGTCGGCGAGGGCCTTGATCTTCTTGGATTTGGTCTTGCCCTTCTTGGCGGGGGCTGGAGCAGACCCGGATTCGAGGTCGTAGGCGGAGTTCAGGGCATCGACGGCCTCGGCGGCTTCTTCGTCACGCTTGCGCTTGGGAGCCATTTTATGTGTGGTTTGGGGTTGGTGGTGGGGTGATGAGGTTGAGGGGTTGTTACTTGAACTACAGTCCGCTTGTGTACTTGGTGATACACCCTGTCGCAAAAACGACTCTACAAAATTTATTCACCGCCTAACGGCAGAAAGTTGAAGGATTCATTGCGACGGGGGTCATGGCATATCGGACTGGATACTGTTAACGTTCAGTGACATCTGGTTTGGTTGTCTTTTTGATCAACTTCTGCATGCTTGGTAAGCAGCTATGGCTTTATAAAAGGTTCAGTAGTATTCTATGTAACTGGTCCTCTTTCAAGGGAATGATTCCGTTGAACTGCCAGATTGATGAGACTCGTCTTATCGATAGCATTTCAGTCCCGCCGGATATCGCCTATGGGCCTAACCACATTACAATCACCGCATCAGCAGCCACACAGACCTGTGACCATTCTCCAACTTTGCGCTGGATTTCATCATTCGACTGTAATCTTTGCGTCACACTTGGCCGTTATGTTCCGGGACTTTGTGTTCATGCACGTAAGATTACATTATCTACAAATCTACACAAGACGCGTTGGAATTAAGTTCTCCCTTGGTGTATCTCCCTTATTAATTGGTTGGGTGACCCTTATCACACATGACTGCACGTAAACCCTGAAATATGTCACCTCACCGTATTTGTTATCTGCTCGAAACCGCAGCAGGGGTCGAAAGAGTTCGGTTTTGCTACTCGCTTCGTCTCGTTTGGGATGGACGAGAAAAGGTCCCGTATGATATGGCTTTTTGCATGAGGACTGCTTTGTGTGGTAGTAGTGGGCCGTGTCCTTAAAGTTTGAAGACTGCGTGAGAAGGTCTTTTAGGCGGAAACTGGGGGGCTGGGGGTGGAGGTTTACAGAGGGGACAAACCCTATCCATGACCGGATTGCAGGATATCAAAGTTGTTTGATTTTTTATATTGGATAAGGAGTGTAATGCATATCTAGAGCAAAATACATGACTGGCAATTGAAAGACATATGGTTGCATGACCAGTCGCGTCATTCATTACCAAGAACCCGTACCAAACTTGACCTACAATATACTATTTGATAACTATACCTCGTTATCTTCTTGATTCTCCAATAATAATCTTTCAGCAAACTCAGTATTTGCCGCATTAGGTCATTCATCCCCTCATTCCTTCATTCGCGTCCCAACCCTTACTAATTCCAGTTGTGCTCATGACGCCGCCCCTTCCCCCTGGTCGCAGCACCCGTTTGACCACAAATGTGGAGACAAACCCTCCCGTATAACGCGTTCTCATTGGCTGGAGACCCTTAAGACCCACTACACGTGAGCTACCAACCCCGGTTATTCCCTATGCCGCGTTCAGATCAGTGGGCTTTTTTTAGGGCCTATGGCCTGCACATAGGGTATGTAATTTAGTTGGATATAGGGTATATAATAGAGGGTTAGGGTCGATTCTACTGCCCGTGGGAAAATTCTTCAACCCTTTCTGCTCTCTTTTCATTTTCTTCCTTTTCCCCCCACGACCCAAACCCCGAGTTAACCCTTCTTCACTTGTCAACAGGTCTTCAACGCCACTCGAATTGTCCATCACAAATTTCATCATTGCAACTTGCAATACTGACTTGGTAAGTAATCTATTGAAAGAGTCGTAATCTACGGTCTCGCCGCTATCCAGCGATACTTTTCCCGTCGACAATTGACCACGTCATCGTTGAGTTTTCAACCACCAATCTCGCCGCCTCTTTTCCATATGGGCCCTTGGCTAACGCGATCTTGAACCAAGCAGTGATTCTACGTTATTATATTTTTTTTCGGGTTGTGCCAAAGCTCCGCTTCCAGCTTATTCAACCCTTCATTTTTTACCCTTGAAATTCATCACTTCAAGTCATCTTGGTCTCAAGACGCGTCCTGTTAACAACCGCATCGCCGATTTTGTTGACAATTTTCTTCCTCAAGCCAATTTTACCAATTGCGAGGTGGAACCTGCCAACGGACACGGCTTTTTTTGCTAAAGCAAGCTTCCCAACCTTTTGCTACCTTTCCTGGTCTGCATAGCTTTGTTAGAGCACCAAGAGCTCCTCACACTACTGAAGCTTCACGTTTGCTTTGCGCGTTTGAGGAAAAAAAACTGTTGTGTACCATCTCTTTGCTTTTTACCTCCACGGGTTAAGTCACTGAGGCTTTACGTACTGTTTCCATTGAGATTCGGTTGATCCTGTACCTGCATACGGATCACAATCCCTTCTCAAACCCTATCCACACAAAACCACTTTCATATCACACACAATGGCTGGCCGGACACGTGCTACCCGTGGCAAGCCCACTGATGGCGATCTCACTGAAGACCAGACTGCCGTTGCTACTGCCGCCACTGCCGTCATGTCTCTTTCAGATGACAAAGGTGTTATGGGCGACTCTAAACTGGAGGACGCTGAGGGCATAGAGGAGGATGCCGAGGCCGAGCAGGAAGACGATGATGAAGTAGACCAATCCGCTATTCCCGATGATATGGCCATTGACGAGCAGCTCGCCGGTGTCTCATCTGTTCAAGCAGCGAACCTTATGGTTCCGGATATTTCGTCTAGCTTTGCGCCTGTTCCTTCGGCTGCTCCTAACCCAGAGGACATGCTTCCCAACGTTGATGTCTCAGTTATGTCGGATCAGACTTCCAAGGACAACAATGCTCTGGCCATTCTTTTGCCCGCCCTCAGAAGCGAGTCCATCTCCCTCAAGAACCTCTTGGCTGAGTCTCCTTCTCAAGGCTCTGCCTGGGGCCAGGCCAGCAGTGTCATCCGGACTGCTTTCGATATCATCAAGGGTCCCTTTTCTACTCCTGGCGAGGTGCTTTTGAACTGGAACCAGTGCCAGTTTAGCCAAGAAGACCGTGAGAACGCGTGGATTGCCATGTCTCTTGCCAACTTGGCCACCATTCTTGATGTGCTCAACCAGCACCAGGAGGGAGATGACGACCTCAAGGTTCTTCTTAGCATGATGGACAACGCTTTCCCATTCTCTTTTGCTCACACCACTACTCTGTCTTATGACTGGTTGGACGAGAACGACTATATTGGTGTCGCCCTCGACATCCGCACACAGAGATGGATGCTTGAGCTTGATGGTCTGGACAAGACTGATGTTGTCAACGTTTTCAAGAGTGTTTTCTTGAACCCGCCACAGGACGAGTCCACCATTGATTGGGACGGCGACAGATCTAAGTTGACCGAGGCCAACTGGAAGGACGTTGGTGACTTCAGTATGAACGAGATCACCAACGATGCTAATGACCTTGAGCTCCGCAACAAGATTCTGGCTCGCGTCGATACTGTCTTTGCTTTTGCCACTACCCAGACCGATCCCGAGGGCCAGTTGACCAAGTTCCACGAGGTTACCCCCTTCGTCCAGGAGTTGATCCAGTTCGTCAGCAAGATCTTCGACGAGGTCGACCGTGCCTTTGTCGCCAAGAACCGCCACAAGCTCCAACCCGGTCCTGATGACTCCTTCGTCAGCGTCGGTGGCTCGCAAGCCTACACTGAGATTGGGAACCGCAACCTGTATGACGGTCTGTCTTCGCTGTCCCGTTTCTCACGTCTTGGCAACTCCGAGTTTGCCAGAAGCCGCAAGCGCCGTGCTGTCAACGAGACACAGGGTGCTGAGGGTGACATTGCCGTTCGCAAGGTCCCTCAGAAGCGCCAGCGCCGCAGCATGGTCACTCCCAGCCAGCAGTTGGCCCAAATCCAGGCTACCCAGGCCGCCCAGATGGCTTCTCAGGGTGCTGCTGCTTCGGTTGTTAGTGCCAACCCTTCGATGATCGCTCCTACCTCACCTGGCGGATCTACCATCAACAGCCAGACGGATGGCAGCGGTCGTCGCAAAGAGCTTCAAAAGCGCCACTTCTGGGATGTCAATGATACGAACCTTCTCTGTGATTACATCGATCGCTATGGATGCAACTGGGCTCGCATTTCCAAGGAGGCTACTTTCGGCCACTACAGAACCCAGCAACAGCTTCGTGACAAGGCTCGCAACCTTAAGGTTGACATGCTCCGGTAAGTTTTTGATCCCATATTTTTCTCGACATAACAACATAATACTAATAAATTCTATAGCCACGACCGCGTCTTGCTCGCTGGCTTTGACAACGTTGGTCTGCACTTGAAGGAGCAGACTCTTGTCAGAAAGCACAACAAGAACCCTCACCGCAAGGAGAAGGATATTGATGAGAACGGTATTCCCATCAACACCGAGTGGGTTGATGGCATGCAGGACGAGTACGAGATGCACCCCGCCAGCACTGTGGTCATGACTCAGGGCCAGCATGTCACCCCTATGACTGCCGGAACCGTCTCGCAACAGCAGCTTGACACTGCCGCTGTCACCGACCCCTCTCTCGGTGCCGCGGCCGCCAACATGGCTGCTATGTCTTCGAGCATGGCCAATGCTGAGCTTGCCGCTGTTGTCGGCGAGCACCATGCAATGCAACAGCAGCTCACTGCCAACCTCCAGCAATCCCCCGAGGAAATTAAACAGCGGGTACAGGCTCGGTTCGACATGATTCACCAGGCCGGTCCTATGGGCTACGTCCAGGGACCCCAGGGCGTTCCCGAGGACGGTTCTGGCCAGGACACCGACATGAGCGGTGCGGGCATGCACGTCCCCGGTACTGCTTCTGACGTGCTCATGTAGAGACAGCACCGTCCGGGACATCACTAGGGATAGTAATGTAGACGCTGTATCTATCAGGCAAAGTCATGGCACAGCTCGAGGCGTTTTTGGAGGGGGGAGTGTCTGTTTTTGGGATGGGCTGGTTGGTGTTTTTGCTTTTTCTCGGTCTTTCTTTTTTTGCTGTTTTTGTTTTGGGTTGTTTTCTCTGGGTTTTCCGTTTTAATGAAGCGCAAGGGGCTTATGATTGGTTTCTTTGGAAGTCGCTTTTTGTTTTGTGTTTCCTGGTTATATTGTTAGTGGCTGCGTCGGGCCGGAGGTTGCTGGGAATTTTGCAAGTTGAATTGCATCATTTCTTCGGTACATCTCCGGCATTGACGGCGCACCACGGAAAATTGTTGTGGGATGTGTGATTTATGTATGGTAGATTGTTTGTTGAAGATTACGTATTTAGGCATTTTTCAATTAGATCGCAATTATAGTCTGATGATCTTTCTTCAGTATCCAAAATTCCCTAATTAGGCAAGCAGGCGTACAAGTGATCCTACGGATTATACGATGAAGAGTGGCACCAGGAATGTAGGGTTATTGTAATGATTATTTTTATTGGGTACAAAAGAAAAACAGAAGAAGAGGTAGCTGTATCGAACAGCATCATCCGGCCATTCAATGCTTCTCCCTAGAGTTAAAAAAAAGACAAAAGAAAAAACTACAAAAAAAGCAAAGGGTATTCACATACGCAAGACAAAAACTCAAAGCAAACAAAAGACATGACACGTCAATCCGATCCGTCCTTTTAGCCGCCGTCATTCCTTCCCTTCTCAATCCTATTATCTCCGGACACCAGACACGCCACGCTGCTTAAGCCGACTTGTCCGCCATCCTTCATACCATTGATCCCGGGCAATCTCACGGAGATCGGCGCGCCAATCGGAAAATACCGATTCTTTGAGACGGGTGAAGTCGCAGTGTTCGGCGTTGTATGGGTCGGCGAAACCCCAGGGGAACTGGCGACCGACGACACCGGGTTCGTAGAGATCGGGAGATATGATGGAGAGAGGGAGGAATGGTAGTTCTTCGCCGTTGGCGGAGAGGGTTGCCGTGGAGGCTTGGCGGGTGTGTGTTGGTGAGGCGGTTGTGGATGGGGCGGGGGAGTCCTCGTCTACCTCGTCAATGCGAGAGTCTGAGTCGACTTCGTCGAGACCAAGGGCTACGAGAGGGTCAATGTTGGCGCGGCGAAGGGACTCCGCGACGGACTTTTTGAGAACGGCCATGTGTTTGGTGGTGATGGTGTCGGCCTTGGAAATCACGGGGATGATGGTCGTTTTACCAGTCAACGCACGGAGAACCTGCATGTCCAGGTCATCGTCGAGAGCAGGCAGGGTCCGGGTATATTTCGCTACTGGGACACCAGCGGCCTTTGCGGCGGCAAGACGTTGCGCGGCGATGTTTTGATCGAGACGGGCGGGGTCGAGAATAAGGAAAACGGCGTGGATGTGGGTGTCTTGGACACCGGGGGAACGAATGACTTTCATTTCTTCGGTGAAGGTGTCTTCGAATTTGTTCTCAAGGAAGGTGAGCATCTCACGGAGCTGCAGGTCGACTACATTCTTCTCGAGACCTTCACTGTCCCAGAGAGTCAGACCGATGCGCTCGGTGTCCATCTCGGCTTCGAGATAGTGCGGGATGAAGTTGCCCTGGGGTGCCCGGTATGGAGATTCCTCGTCTTCAGGCTTGCGGGTGCGTTTGCGCGCGGGGAGAGCCATGGCGGTCTTGAGAAACTCGAGGAAGGAGGTTTTACCGGAATTCCGAGAGCCAATTACAAGAATGCTATGAGGTTTGTTAGCGGGCTCTCCAGTCTGTCGTTTACGTGTACTATACTTACTTGAAGGGGGTGGGGTCCTTCCGGCGGCGCACCCGGCGCGGGTTATTGATAGAACTGACGGTCGTGCTAGCGTAACTATAGCGGCCACGGTGCGTCATACTTTCGGTACGCGCGTACGGGTCAAAAGGAGGCGTAGGAGGAATTGGCGGAGGGCTAACAGCCGCAACATATCCACCACGGGTCCGATCCATACTCTGTCTCGCCGAATAAGGCTCAGTCGGCCCGGAAATGATACTCTCGGCGTCATGCGAAAGATGATCGGCGCCGAACTGGCGGGACAATTGCTCGCCGGAAGCCTGGTTGAACTCGGGCAGCTTGGGAGGCATCTTGGGAATGGCGTTTTGGAGAAGTTGTTGTTGGCGGAGGAGCTCTTGTTGCTCGCGGGCCTTTTTGCCCTTGAGCTCGCTCGATTTGCTTCGTCTGAGTAACATTCCGAAAGATGACTGGCGGTTGGAGCTCATTGGTGACTGGGGAAACGAGGGGGTGGCTGCAGATTAGGGCGGCAATATGCTGCTATTGCTGGTTGTGGCGGCGGTGGTGGTGATGGTGGATAGAGGCTTCTAGCGAAGAATGTACCGAGTCTATAGTGCCTCTGTGTTAGCGCTCTGGCGATTCCAAGATTGTGATCCCTTCGGCTCCCTCCACAACCCGCTAGCCATTTGCCTTATCATCTTCTCTGGCCCGAAGGTTTCACTGCCATGCGCCAGGTCTACACCCGATATCTCAGGAATCCCGTCATACCGTTGTACAAACCACACACCAAGGCGGCTAACCGGGCTGACTAAGCTCCGCTCTGGCAGGAAGAAGAAGCAAACACTCATCCATCCAAACCGGGGAAATTGCGCGAAGGAGAAAAAAGGCTGCCCAATGAAAAATGGGCTGACAGTGGCATAACGCGACGTTGGGTTGGGCTGGTTTTGCTTGTCTCCCTTTTCTTGTATCTTCTCCTCTGGGCCTTATCGGGCATCGCGCCAGGTGGCGCTTGACTGGCGCATATCATGAGAACCACAAGGGAGGCCACAATTGCGATTGCGACAAGCGTGGTGGGGTTTTTGCAAGAGCCAATGTTGCCTGGAATTTTGGGAAAAGTACTTACTATAATGGGTATGTAAAGATGGTTGTCCTAGACAACTGCAAAGACAGAAAATGACAATTGCGTGGGGCGGCGAATTAAGGTATGTATAGTGTAAGCCAGACACTTGCGACAATGGTTGTAGAAAGGATAAGCGGGAGAAGCAATAAAAATGCAAAGATGAACCTCGAACACCAGATCGGCAAACAAGAGAGGGAAAGCGGCGTCTTTTGAATCCCAAGCCCGAACCCAAAAAGAAAGACCAAAACACAATACACACAAACCCCTCCCCCAGGAAGCCCGTTTCAAAACGCTCAGCGCAAAGACTCTCGCTCAACTAGGTAGGGAAAGGGGGCCGGGGTCAGGAAGCCACCGGAAAGGTTGTGTGGATGCCCCCTCCTAGAAGAAAAATGATGGTAAAAAAAGGAAATTAAGTGCTCGATTTGGATGGCCTTTTGGGAAGGCGTTCCTTGGATTGGGAAGAGGAAAGATGGATGCAGGTGAAGTGGAAGTGGCAGGTAGGT
Organism: Huntiella moniliformis; assembly: GCA_000712465.1. Classification (NCBI taxonomy): domain Eukaryota; kingdom Fungi; phylum Ascomycota; class Sordariomycetes; order Microascales; family Ceratocystidaceae; genus Huntiella; species Huntiella moniliformis. The sequence continues at coordinate 79,652 of JMSH01000070.1, forward strand.
GCGTGCGTGGGATGTTGTTCCTGGTGGTTTGTTGGATGTATGGATAATTGGGAGATTGGATGGATTTCCGGTAGGTTCGCGGATGTCTGATGGTACGGTGGTTTTTATTCGTGGGTGATTACATGTGGGAAGGACGAGGAGTTAGGACTACAGTTGCCGTTATGTCGTGGACTGTGAAGAAAGAGGGGCGGTCACGAGTTAATGAAGAGGGGTGTTTTGAACGAACGACGTTTACTTTTTTTTTTTTTCTTTTTCGTAGGTTCTGGGCTGGATAGGCTATTGCCGCCCTTGTCGCCCGTGAAACAAAAGGCTAGGGAAATGGCCCCAGACGCAATTAACCTCGTGGCCAAGGCCCTGAACGTGGGTTGTTAACTTGTCGCTGGGAGTGGCGACATGGTCTGGCATATGGCGGACAACGGACAACGAGGAAACTGCGAGAGGCGAATGATTGATTGGATTTGACATGTGGGGAGTGAAGATTTTTGGGAAGTTGATGTCGTTAGTTTAGTTGATGGTGAATAGGGACTACTGGATGACGTCTGCAAGGGCCCAAAGTGGAGAAGAAGAAAGAGGTTCCTGACTAGGAATCCCTCTTGTTTTGTCATTTGCTAAACTCTGTAACCATCGTTTCTTTTTTTATCACCACCTCCAAAAAGCAGTATATAAGTATAAAACATAATCCCGTGTATAAATTCTTAATATGGTTCCAGATTCACTCCACGCCGTATTCATTTCGCAAAACCACGGGTCCTTCCATACCTCCCCCAGCCATTGAAATCCCTCAGAAGTGTCCTCACGTGTCAAATGTCCCACCACTTCCAGACTCAGGGAAATCACCTAAAAAAAAAACGTCACCAACCTCAATTTAGCCTGTCCTCAAATCTGCCCAAACTCGTCTAACCCTATCTATCCAGACCACTCTGAACCCGCAGATCACACAACCCAGTGGGCCCTCGCTGCCATGAAACGCGCAGGCACAGGGCTATTGGGCGCTGTCGATATCCCGGACTGTGTCGTTGAGATGCCGGGGGTGACCAGGTAAAGTTCACGGGCCTTGCAGTGGAGGGTTACATGTACCTGGATTTTTATGTATGGACTATCGACGACAATGGATAAAGTGTGCGGATGGATGGAGATGTGCCATGTGGGCTCGGGCTCTTGATGTTTGTATCAATGTCACAAATGACCCGATTTGTGCTCAATCGGCCAAAGTACCGGGCCATTCACAAAACTCAACTTATCGCTATCGCTATCGTTTGATTTGATCTTGTTTCACATCTGATATTCGTACAACGCCGTATACTAATCCAACCCTATAGTCGTACAAAACTCTACTTATCCTTCAAACACGTCATGTTGCAACTCAATACCATAGCCCTCGGCCATTTCCTTCATACGGCGTTCAACTTCCTCCTCTAAACCCTTTCCAGAGCCCCAGTACTGTTGGAAGCGATACCAGTAAAAGGCGACGTCACTTAGAAACAAGACAAACTTGAAGATGGAATGACGGAGATAAAACGCCACCCGCTCGGCTAATGGTCTACCGGGCTCCATGTAGAGACTACGACTAGCCCATTCACCCATGATCTTTACACGGTTAACGGGGGATCCCATGGCCTGGTTGTTTCCTTGGACAATGCGCATGTTGCGGCCGATAAAGACGAGTTCTTTGGGGAGAAGCTGTTCATCTTGAAGAAGTTCCTTTGTGGTTTGCTTCATTCGTTGACGGGCAATCATCTGTCTCTCGATCCTAGTCTTCCCCTCCATGGACTTGAGAAACTCTTCTGTGTCTCGCCCTCGATATGGCCGGAGAAGAGTCGCTGAGGCAAAAACTTCACTGTGGCCGATACCCCATGATTTACTGATACGTTGCACAGTTACCATGTCAAGTGTCATAAGAGCCTTCCAGAATTGTGCATATTCAACACGGAATTCCGGACGCATGTATACGTAGAGACCATGGTCAATCAGAACTAATTGGGCTTTCCCAGAGGGGAGTCTCCGAACAAACATGTTCCCGGGATGTGGGTCGCAATGGACGACACCCCAGTGGAAGATTTGCGCAGAGAAGAGATCGACCATTGTGGACATGACCTCTTTTGTTGTTACACCAAGACCACCAGTTCTATCTGGTCCTCGCCACTCTTGTCTAGTTGGCTTCAATAGAGTGTCGTTCCTGTTATTTTGTAACCGGACCCGGGCTTCGGCGTAATCTGGTGTACTGAGTGGATGTGTCACTCCGGGGGTTTCATTGGTATCAGTACTATTCCATGGGGCCTGGATGATGTGTCTATCGTGGAGGCGGACACCTTCTATCCATTCTGCCGTGAGAACTCGTGGAGTAGTCAAGTCTGAATACACTTGGGGGATGTATACTCGGTCCTTGAATAGCGGTTCATTAGTGACTAGCTCGCGCATCTTGTTGGTGTTGGCAGCTTCATTAAGAAAGTCGGTTTCAAGAGATAGTCGCTCGCAGATATACGGCACAATCGTTGTCAATGGGAGTTCAAAGGCCCATGAATATATGTTAGTCATGATCCTAATTCCGTGTTAGTATACCCGAAAGACTAAATCCTCGATATCTCTGGTACTTACTTGAATGTCCACAGATCGAAAGCCAACTGTTTCCGAATCTCCTTCTTCTGGATCTTAATAGCCACCTCTCTCCCATCACCTAATCGTGCCCAATGAACCTGTGCAACACTGGCACTCGCTCTTGCCCGTCTCTCCATCAATCCCTTCCCCTCAATTCCCTCAAAACTAACACCGAAAACCTCTTCCGGACTCCGTCCCCCAAAGTCCTCCCGAATCACCGCCTCAACATCCGCCCAATCATTCTGCGGCGCATCATCAAACATGCGCGCAAACATAACCTGGAACTCAGGCGGTAGAACTGCAGTTTGCATGGCAATTGCCTGACCAATCTTCAAATAGACACCCCCATTATCACGGATCAATTGTGACAGACGCTCAGCGTTACGCCGGTGAACTTCCTCGGGAGACCCAGAAATCCACGGGTCGGCGCGGAAATTGAGCTTGTAGTCAACGACACTGACGAAGCCGGTGTAGAAGGTTCGAAGAGATCGGAGAGTTCCGTGTGCGAAATAGTGCTTGTCAATGGTATATCTGGTTGCGCCAATCAGACCGAGAAGTGCTATACGTTGCGGCCATTTGCGCTTGCGTGGGACGGCGGAGTTTCCGGGATTGACCTGTGCCGATGACGTGGTGGATAATGGTCTTCGGGAGGCTCCGAAGTTGTGTAGCCGGGCCAATGCTGGTGGGCGCACATTGTTTAATATGCGCTGTGGGTTTATTGGTATCTTTCGTGGAAACATTGTTGGAGTGCAGTTACAAAGTACAATTCAATTGTACGTAATGTCGCATTGCCTAAATTCTCAGTGACGTCAATGTTCTGTAGTTAAATGCGACAACCCTAGGTAACCCGCGCAAAACTGAAATATTGATGGAAATGATGTTATGTTGGAATAATGTGAAAGTTGAAGATGCAATGGTATATTAAAGTTGAAGAAGTATCTAGAGTCATCATGACGTTATCTTTTAAAGGGCCTCAGGCCGGACATCTTAACTCCGTAAGATTCATTGCAAACTCCATGTTCGGTGTTGAGGGATGTTATCTTATCTACAACCAGTAGGGTTATATGACAGCCCTATAGGGTTTGTCATTTTCAAAATCACGTGTAGCGCACACCATGTCGTGCACCACCAATGCTTGAACGAAGATGCCTTCATGCCACCAGTTCTGAAACAATACTAAATCTAGACCTTGTCAAAGTATGTGGTCGGTAATATGTCCCCGACTCAATGGTAAGAATGGCGTGTAAAAGCGTCGTGGCCTGCGCTTATATTCTGAAGCAAAAAAATCAAAGTAAGAAATCTGAAGCAGTAAGTCTGAAGCAATCGTTTTTCGCAATGAGAAAGCATTGGTATGACTGAGGGCGAGGGAGTTTGCTTCGGAATGGCAGAGACAAACAATTGGCTGAGCCTCGCTTTGGTGTGTTGGACCATGTCTCACGGCGACATACACATGTATGCTGTATTTACATATGTAGTGTATGTACTTCTGTACGTTTGCCATATGGACACACAGAAATATGATGCATGTCTGTTCAGCCTACAGATACTGCCGGCTGTTGAAAAGCCAAGACTGAGTCGCTATAAAAGTATTCCACACATTCCCAACTTGTCAACCGTCAGATCTAAAATAGCACAATACAGCACCAGCGACTCTTATGCGATCAGTGCCCGTCCCGCTACAGCAATTGTCCGTGATCGACGGCGAAAAGCACTGGTAGTGGAGATAGCTGCTAAGACAATGCAGTTAAAAACCAAAGCCATACGGATGAAGAAGGTGTCTTTGGAAAAGTGACGTCGATGTCTAGATTTAGTGATTGAGCTGTCATGTCGAAGGAATACAACCAGCTGTTAGTTCTTATGTCAGCTGGATATGTCGTCATGTAGACAACCCTAATCTAGGGTGTACATGTTCCAAACGTCTCGAATGATAGTGGTGGCTGTGCTTTGTACAAAATCCTGCTAATTTTGTTCCTGCAGATGATGGATGACAGGATCAACTAGTTGCAGATGATTATTTTACTATTACACTTGTTGTATTGGGGCTAAAGTGTGGAAACATTCAATAAGACATGTTTGGAAGACCGTTCCAGAAAAGACGAACAAAAACTTACAGCATACAGTTGTACTCTCTCGTATCCTCCGGAATGGCTTTTCAACTCAGCCGCTAATATACGCAAACCTGATCAACCGCAGCACCAGGGCGAAAGCCAAAGAACACTAGCTAGAGCTAAATCTAATCTCTGGGTCTAGTTAGTTGGCATATTAAGCCGTTTTCTGTACGCTAGAAACATGTTCCAGGGGCAAATCCATATGTAGATTAACCACGGTTGACGCGTGGGACAAATATCTTGTTGATGTTGTTCTTGATGTTGTTATGATTCTTGAAGGTTTTGGTCTGGACAAGCCTGGCGTGGTCGTTGTTTATGCATTGCCTCAGAACCCTGTATATTGAACGAACTGGACTGTAAATTTACTGAAGAACACAGTTCACGGACCTGTTTTCTCACGGAACAGCAATTAGTAGCGGCCGTGTCTGAGGTCCGGGGGGTCATTGGCCCACAAAGTTTCGTGGTTACTGACGCTGACGCATGCGAGTTCCTCCAAGTCTTTTGGACTAGCTTTAGCAGGCCCTGTCTTGTTAAGCCTAGTCTTGTTGGTTCCTGATGTGTCTCCACTTGAGAATGCCTGCATGGTGCATTAACATGTGAGTTGAACCAAACAAGGTAGTTGAAGTAGACCAAGCGAGGCGCTTGTCGTTATTTTCTTCTCCTCTTTTCTCTTTTTCTTTTGTGACTTCCGTGGGCTTGTTCTGTACATTCCTTTACTTTTCTGTCTCCAATATTCTACGAGGCATTTGTGAATTCTGAACTTCTTTTCAACTTCTTTCTTTTTGCCATTTTTTGTCTATATACCTAAATCATCATCATAAACGTCGTCAACAGCTTGGTTGACGACTCCCTATCGACAATCTTAATATCTTAGTCTTTCCCTAACTGATTGTCTTGTTTCCTTTGGCTGCTTCATTGTATCCTCAACACTTTCTTCTTCTTCTCGTCTTTCCTTTATTCTGTATTTGTTTTTTGTAGTCGATTATTACTCGCCTTCCTATAATCTGCCATCACTTCACATTAAGCGCCTTCCGTCTTGCTGTTGTATCTTCCGCTTCATGCTGTACAACCTGTTCAACATATGCTATTCACTGTCTACAAACAACTAGCCGTATATCTTTAGCCTTTATTTAACCTGCGCCACCACTACTACGGAAACCTACAGTCTACATCGTATAGCGAAGATCTTGGTTGGAAAGCCCTCATGTTGTCATAGATTGAATCATCTACTTCATCCACAAAGGAACCCACACGAATTACTTCCTAGGCCGCGTCTTAGTGACGCCGGCTCTATCAAACACTCTTCAACTAAAACTCTCTGCATACGGCTATCCGGCTATTCAAAATGTTACGGCCTGCGACACCGCTATCGGTGTTGTTGCTGATTTCAACAGGTCTCTTGACCCTCTCAGTACTTTCCACTCCCATCATTAAGGGGGTACCAATCGGCTCTTTTGACGGCTACGATTATGGTGTCTTTGGTTATTGCAAAGGTGACGATTGTAGTGGTTTCGAAATCGGCTACTCAGTCAGTAAGTAACCCCAGATCAACATATGCTTAGGACTCCTTTCTAACCATATATACTACACAGCTGCAGAAACTACCGACTCTTCTGATTTTGATTTACCCGGGTCCACTCGTGATACGCTGACAACGATCCTTATTGTGCATCCTGTCGCGGCTGTTATGAGTTTGTTGACCCTCGTAATGGCATTTATTGCCCATCTTCACTCGCCTGCTCACTCGTCTCGTTACTTGCTGGCTGTTGCTATCACTAACTTTCTCGCCTTCATCGTATCGCTGCTTTCTTTCCTTATTGATGTCTTGGTTTTCATTCCGCATTTGGCCTGGGGGTCATATCTTGTTTTGGGTGCCACTATTGTACTCTTCCTCTGCTCCATCATGACTTGTGCTATGCGTCGGACATTGGTCAGCCGGAAGTCTCGTAAGAAGCAAATCGCACAACATGCCGAGATGAGTGGCGAAAACTACTACAACCGGGAGGCTGCCCTGAAGGCCGCCAACGTTGCGCCCGCCGACTCAATCCCTGCTATCCCCACTATGACAGGAGCCGACAGCACCAAAGACGACGGAATTCCAGCATTTGCTACTTTTGAAAAGAGCAAGGCCCCAAGCGACACTATGAGCGACCGCATCCCACTCACCTCTCAGAGCCCTGTTCAGCGCTCAGCTTCGGTTGCGCCACAGGTGGATCAATACGGAAACCCCATGCGTAATGACAGCGGTGACCAATACGGTAGTTCGATTAACAGTTCGCCTCCTCGCGCTTACAACAACGTCGCCCGTAACGGATCTGGTGATAGCTACGGCAGCCGTGGCCGTGGACCACAGGGACGTGGCGGTCGCGGTGGCTATGGCGGCAATGGCCGTGGTGGATACAACGGCCAGAATGGATACAACGGCCAGAATGGATACAGAGGCCCCAACGGCCCCAACGGATATGGCGCGCCAAATGGATACAACGGATACAATGGGCCCAATGGCCAGGATCAACGCGGAATGCCATCCAGACGTGGCACCAACAATACCGTTGGTTCTGGCCGTGGACCTGCCCCTCAGGGATACCGTCAGGACTCAGTGTACAACAACCAGGGATACGCCGGTACTCAGGAATACCTGCCGCCTCAGGACCCCTACACACAGAACAATGTATCGCAACCCAACGTCGGATTCAGCCAGCAACGCAATAGCGTCAACAATCAGAACTTTGTGCCGTACAGCAACCGCCAGCTTTCTATCGACAGTTATAACGCTCTTAAGGCCCGCAACCCCAACGCCAACCCTCAAGACTTCGACTTTGGTCTTGAGGCTCCTGCGGACCAGACAATTCTTCCCCGTGCCGAGTCTCCGCCCCCGATGCCTGCTGAGATGGTAGCCAACGCTGTGACTCCTATGAACATTGATGGCTCATCCCAGGCTCCTATTGAGATGGATGCGTCGCCAGCTGCTATGCCTCTTTCTGTCCAAAATATGGCAGCCGCTCTTCGTGACGATACGCCTAGTGTGCAGAGTACTCTTGCCATTCAGCCCGGACTCATGCCACAGGAACCACGCCAGACTTACATTAGTGATGTAAGCAAGTATAGCCAGGACGGTCCGGGTGTGGCACCGCCTTCAGTATCAAATTGGAACCCATCTGCTGCTCGCCCCTCTGCTCTTCCCGCCCCGCTGGCCATTGGTGCGACTTCCAACGTTCCCATGCCGCAAATGCCTATCAATACTCAGGCATACCAGCCGGAAGCTGAACCAGTTTATTACGAAGATGTTCAAGGCCAGTACACGCAGGATCACAACGGCAACCCTCTTCGGCCACACAATTTGATGCTCCCGCCACCAGAAGTGACGATCGAAGATATTCCAGGTAACCTGCGGGGTCCTCGTAGCCCGGGTGCGGAGTCGGATGTTAGCAACTTCACCTCCATTTCCCAAAGAGGCATCAACCCAGCTTGGCAGCCCGAAGCCCCGCCAATGCCCGGATATGCGGGTCAAGGCGGCGGGTATACGCCTCAACCATACAGAGGACCTCCAGTACCAAGAGGACCCGGTGGCGGCCCCAGAGGACCAGGAGGACCTGGCCCACGGGGGCCACCAAGGGCAACACCACAAGCAGGCCCACAAAGGCCACCAGCTCAACAAAAGCAGGATATTCTGCTGAACAGTAACCCTGATTTTGCTCTACCGACGCGTCGCTAGAGTGGACAAAGACGGTCAGGTCAAGATTGGACCTTGCCGAGATGATGTTGGTCATGATGAGTTCTATTGTGCCTGTTGATACCCGGACATTGTATTTATATGCATGTCTCCCTTTCGTTTCTTTTTCTTTCGTTGTGTTATTTTCTCTTGTTTTTAGTCGGATGTATTTATGTATGTATATAGAAGGAATATATGAGCGTCCACGTTTACAATCAACATTGAATCATGTGCATCTATAATGACGAGATATATTTAGGTCTAGGGTTAAATTATTGGAGATACCCGAGAATACGGTGTGTAGTACAGAGATCAACAAAGGACTTGACACAGACAGAGCCACATTTAGGAAACGCCAAAAAGCGGAAGAGAAGGGACTATACATTGCGCCCTAGTTTTACCTGGAGGGGAAGGGGGGCCAATTCCTCTTGGAATCGTAAAGCTCCGTCAAAATGAGGAGTGATTTAGGCCTGGAACATTTAGGTGGCGGGTGTGTGGCTGATATTCATGTCAGAGAGTTAAGGAAAACAAAGAACAGTGAAGAATCCGGGAAACCCTAGAAAATGTAAATTGAAGGAAACTGAGGAGTTATGTAGAAGAGGCACTTGCTATATCCCCACAAAAAACCAAAGTGGCAAGCGCGTGTTTTTGGGTATTTGGATTCGTTTTTTGGGCGGGTTTGCGATTTTGCTCTTTTCTTTTCTTTTGTTTTTTCACCTTTTTGTGTTGGTTATTACATTATCCTTTGTTTTTTGAAGCATATTTATCCCCGCAATTTTGTTGAGACCAGTTGAGCAAGATTGATTGATTGATAGACTTGTGGCCGTGCTTTTGTTTTATGTGGTGTGAATGCGGCTATCCTGATTTGACGTTGACTTTTGGATATCGATTCGACGAAGTAACTACGACTTAAGCGATCCAACTATCGAGGTCGCTACAATGGATTTTTACAACCACTCAAATTCCCACGCATCTGCGGACTCCCATCCTATTGAAATAGACCCTCTGAGCTCCCAGATTCCCACTACAGCCACGCCATCTATGCCCCTCGAATATTCCCTCTACGCCCCCTTCCAACAGCCCGATCTTTTCGGCTCTATAAACACCTTCCCCGCATTCTCCGGCGCCCCCGTCACTTCCGATCTTCCACCTCACAGCGCTTCCACGGCCGCTTCAAACGCAAACCCGCCATTCCCATCGCCGCCACCGGGTGGGATAAAAAGTCAGTCACCGGGTGCATCAGGTCATACACCGCCGGGACAATGGGCGAATATGTCGGCGGGAGCGGTGAGAGGGTATCAGGAGATGACGCCGCCAGGGACACATGTTTTGAATATGGGGTTGCCTGGGTCATCGGGTTTAGATGCCGGTCTTTCCCCGGGGGATCACCCGCCGAGTCAGGACGGGTCACCTTCTGACGGGGAGGACTCTTTACCGGCGAAGGATAGACGTAAAGCGCAAAACCGCGCAGCGTGAGTGTTTCTTGTCCTTTGTAAAGGAGAAACCTAACTAATTCAATATCCAGACAACGCGCATTCCGCGAACGTAAAGAACGCCACGTCAAAGACCTCGAAGAAAAGCTCGCATCGCTAGAAGAATCCGCCAAGGCAACAGCCACTGAAAATGCGGCTCTGAAACGGAACTATGAGCGGATATCTATTGAGAATCAGATCCTCAGGGCAACAGGGGAAGTCATGGCTCAAACACAATCGCAGGCTCAACCAACAACCAGCACGCCAGACTTGGCGGCGGAAATAGGCCCCCAGAAATATAACCCGGAGCCGTTCTATGCGAACATGCTAGCGGGACATGCGAATCAGACACGGAGCCATAGGGTTGTTACGACGGAGACGGGCGAGAGGTTGTTGGCGGCGGCGGCAACGTGGGATTATATCGTTTCGCATGACTTGTTTCAAAGGGGGTTGGTTAGCCCACAGGATGTCAGTGACTTGTTAAAAGGTCAAGCGCGATGTGACGGGCAGGGTCCGGTGTTCAGAGAGAGTGACGTGGAAAAGGCAGTCTTGGCTTGTAAGCGGGATGACGATAATGAGATGTTGTGAGGGCTATTTTATAGTCACTGACACATATATATATGTATATATCTTTACTGATATTTCGAATACGAGACATGACACACTATACCATTCCATTTTTCCTCGTTTGTGTGATTATCATCTATCATTATTTCTCATAACGTGCAGTTCCGTGAGGAACTCCCCATATCCTTTTCCTGTCATTTACTTCCAAATTCTAAGCCTTCTTCTTTTCGTCCGAACCCTCGACGTAGGGGTGCTTGATTGTCAAACACCAAATGTCGAGGTAATCGCAAATAGTGACAATAACATCCACCACGAAAGACGAGTAAATGCCCAATGCAAAGCCGAACATCAAAAACATGTAAGCTACTTGGTAGACACCACCCCCCAGGGCACTCGGCCAACCCAGACCAGTCTTCTGGAGTAGCAAAGGACCAACGCTATCAAGAATGCCAAAAACGAGAGGCAGACCGAGGACATTGAAGTAGGGGAAGTCCAACTTGACCAGATGCGCGGTAATCATGCGACCTACACTATAGGCGTTGATAAGACCAGCGAAAAGGAGAAAGGGGACAAGGTGGTTGTACAGGATCGTCGGCTGCAGGTAGAGGTACGCGGCAATAAGAGTCCAAATGGAGAAGAAGGGGAGGAGACCGAGGAGGGCCGTGCGTGACTTATCACCACGGGCACGGCGGGCGCGGATTACACTGCGGGCGGCTTCAATCGTGTTGAAGACCATGACGACGGTGCCTTGGACGGTGTACCATTGCGTGAATGAGAGGTCCCGGAGCATCGAAGGGAGCTTGGCGATCCACGAGGGGGAGACACCCAGGGTTGCAAGGGCGGGCTGGGCCCAGAAGGATCCACCACCGAGGAACCCGGTGGCAGCGTAGATACCGACGAGAATCAAAATGCCCTCGACGGGGCCATTGACAATTCCGAGAGTCAGCGTCTTGGTGTGGTATTCGTCCCAGGTCTGGATGTAGAATGTAAGGGACGAAGCGAAGAGCGTGATGACGGTTAACCAGCCCTGGCCCATGTTTTGGGATGCAGCGAAAATTACGACTTCGAAAGTCGTGTTAAGGGCGTCGACGCCGTGGTCGAACAGTTCTCCGAGGGGGCCCGATTGCCGGGTACGACGGCTATATACATGGAAGGAAGCTGTTAGTCTGATGTTGGGATGAAATAAAGCACAAGCCATCCGGATACTTACGCCTGCGCACCATCAACGGCGTCGAAAGTCTGGTAGAGGAAGAGACCGATAGCCCAGGAGAAGTAGACCCATGGCGGGCAGTCCTTATCCAGAGTAGGCGTGTACCAAAGGAGCGTGAGGAAGTTGGTGATGACGAAACCGAAACCGGACAGGGTAATCAAGTTGGGAGCCATGCCCATGGGAAACATCTTGATGACGACATTATTGTAGAAGGGTTTAAGAATGTACTTTGACGTCAGCGAATGGTCGACTCCGGAATATTTATATTCCTTAAGAGCCGGCAAGCGGTCTTGACGAACGTAAACCATTTTAACGAAGAACAAACGAGGGCGACGGAGGGTGGATAATTCTGTTCGAAAGAGTCTCGACGAGGAAAAGAAAAGAAGAAAATTATTCAAGACAGCTTTGCCATGACGGGTTTTACTTAAAGCATATGAAAATGGCTGGCGGGGCTGAAAGCTAGAGAGAGGAGGATTTCGAGCTTGGATCGGATTAGACGTGGCAAGGACGAACGGGATGGGATAGGCTAGGCGGGTGAAAATTTAGTGGGGACGGGTGTCAATTGATGGGGATTTTTTGGGAGACTAGTTTTGACAGCTGGGAGATCTTTTTGGGAACTTGGGGGAGATGGAAATAGATGCGTGTTTCTTCCGCTTTCGTCCGTCTTTACACCCCGATGAAGGCGACCAAGTGAAGTAACCCACGTGTACATTGTGGGTTCACATGCCGGGTTCATGTCACACAAGCCACATTGGCAAACGACTTTGCTGGCACTCCTTTCTGTAAGTGGTATCCATGGTTTTAAATGTCGAGGCCCAACAAATTTCTAAATGCACGTTAATGGAGATCTTTGCTTCCTGTTTGTCGGGGCCAAATGGGGTAGATAATCAAGGGTCATTGAGGGACGTCGGAATGTTTTCTCGTAGAAGCTGTGATCGGGTTAATTGATTTAGAATCTTGATAAGGGAAAATGTGCATAGACATACAGGTGTTTACATTTAAAGCGATTGCTTGACCGGAACATTTACAACACTCGGCCCGTGTTTGTTCACGAGTATATCAGTAGGGTTAGGGTCCATATTTCGATATCGCTTATCTGATGGCCCTGTATGAACGTCAGATCTTGTTGTTGTAAGTGACGAATTGGGTGACATGAGCATACTACTGGGTTAAACGAAGTGGTATTTTCGGTCTTGTTATTGAAGCTTGTCCTAACAGGGATCATGTAAAACGCACGAGCGGGCATTGTTACATAATGAGAAGCGTTGCAGCAAGTAGGTAGTCATCGGGTAGAATAGATGTTGACAGTAAGTCTGGAAGGGACCTCTCGCGAAGTTCATTTTCTCAGTATCTCATGAACATGTACTAGCCCAATGGTAAAGAGACAAAGCTTCTATACCGCAACACTCTACGCACTAGAAAAAAGACAAACTTGTTCATACAACATGCATTCATACCAGACGAGATAACTTGAAGTAACAGTGATATTGAAAATCTAAAGAACAAAAAACAAACGTAAAACTAAAAAGGAAATGGCTTGAGTAACCCCGTCTTCATGGATCACACAAAATGCAAAATATGTTGGTAACTTTAATCATGTAAACCGCACCCTGAAATTTAAGAGATGATGGTGGTATCAAGCTCGGGGATAGCGTAGCAAACCTCACCAACGGCGGTCTCGAGGTTGTAGATTTTGCCGGTCCAGATACGGTTGAGGTAGCCAGTGATATCAAGGTTGAACTGCGACTTAACATCGATACCATTCTTGATGTTAGGGTCGCAAGCAGCGGGAAGATCTCCGTACAAAGTGGGGTGACTGCCAGTACCCTCAAGAATCAGACCCTGCTCACCAACAGTCTGAAAGCTGTTAGACAAACGAGAAGCCAGGTTGATACCAGAGTGGAGGTGAATGAACTTGAACAAGCGAAGAGAAAGATCAACGTTGACGTCAACATTGGGGTTGACAGACCCGGCAATATGGTCATGGGCAATGGCGGCGCCACGGTACTCGACCTTGTCCCAGCCGGTAACGCTGGACTGGTTAAATTGACGGACGTCCCAGTGGACTTTAGCATCGGGGATGCGTACGCTAACATCAGTAGTGACGCTGGCACCAACCTCGACATCCAAGTCAACACCGACACCGAAGGTCAGGTTTGAACCGAGATCGATGATACCGGGGACGTGGATCAGAGTGTAGGAAAGTGGATCGGGGTTGTACTTGAAGCTGTTGGTGTAGCTGAAGTGGGCATCAGCAGTCAGAGCGACAGATGAGTTCAGGTTGACGTCCATGTCAAAGTACAGTTCCTTCAGCTTGCGGTGGAGAATAGAGTAGTTGATTCTACCGCTGAAGGTAACAACAGTGTGTAACTCGGCCGAGTCAAGAGCGACAGAGGCGTGCTCGTTAGACCAGAAGGTTGTAGAGGGGACTTCAATGTCAAAGGGGACGGGGAAACCAGTGCCCATGCTGATACGTTTGTCAAGACCGCTGGTGGTGATAGGGATACCGGCGAAGTCCATGGACATTTCGTGGGCAACATCTTCCATCGCAACGCGGGTAGCAGCCACAGAGATAGTGAGTGAAGAGGCATCACCGGTGGCAGCAGTGCCAGCAGCAGTGAAGAAACCACGCTCCTGGTCAAGGTCACAGTCCTCACCATGGTTGGTAATTAAGGACATGGTCTCATCACTATTCCAGTCCGCAAGAGCGTTCTGGTAGGCAGTCTTATCAGAGAAGGTAACGACAACCTTGCCAGAAGGACAAGCAACGGAGCTGACCTCGGGGATATTCTCGAGTAAGACGGCGTTGATAGCCATGTCAAGGTTCATACCGATGGTACCAATGGCGGCGCTGTCTAGGGCACCATAGTACATGGTGACGTTGGAAGAAGGGGTGACAGTGCCGGTCTTGTCGGCGGCGGTGACGGGGACGTAGGTTTGTGTGGCGTTGGCTTGAGGGGTCAGGGCGGGTTCATCGGTGCGTCGAATGCCTTGGTTGAGGGCGGGAGCAGCCATGGCGGGGACGGCCAGGGCAGCGGCGAGAAGGGCGGATTTGGTGAACATTTTGGTGGATTAAAGCGTAGTTAGTGGGTAAATGAATGAATGAATGAATGAATGAATGAATATGCGAGAAATGATGCAGAGTTGGTAATGCTAGAATGAGTGGAAGTGAAGACAAGTGCTTGAGGAGAAAAGGAAACGATGTATGCCATTGAGGACGTCATCGTAGTCATCTTTATACTCGCCTTTTGCCTCGGCTCATACCCATCGATGATGTCTTCGCTTTTTACCGCCTATTGCACATTCGCATCTAGAACATCATGCTGCATTGTCACTTATTAGAATGACGGTGCCATTGTTGGCTCGAGCACGATCTATATGCTTATGAGCCGCCATCCTAAATGCGGCCAAATTACAAATAATAATGTACACGGACCAAGCAATCGGACGCTCGCATGACCGTTTGTCATTGTGGCAGCACTCGCTACGAACTATCTGTCACTCAGTGTTCCCATCTACTACCAGGTTATATGAGATGACATCTACAAATACGGGCTGTCAGTAGATACATCCATGTGCGGAGTCATGGCGATTTAGTCGTTACAAATAGTCCCTCTCTTTTACATTCAAGAATTAACTACACCTGGTGTCATGTACGAACACATTGTAACTGTCAATCGTGCTGGCATGTCAACATAGGCGTGTACATGAGTGCACGTTTCTATTTCGAAATGGTTGCAACCTGCGGCTATTCCTACACACAAGGCTTCAACCCACCTCGGCACATACAACTTGTTTTAACGAACGTCACACACAACTGTGGGATAATTTCAGGATAAAGCTTACATTGGCATTCGGTTGCTTTACTCCGAATTCTAAACGTTTATATATGCACGGCTAACAACGTACAATCATGGTCTATACTTGGCGTAGATGACTTTTGACCCACTGGTTTTGGTTATAGAAATAAAGATAAATACCTCGCGAAACTCGGAGCGAGTACGAGATCTGACACCCTTCCACACTTTCTCTGCCCTGCCGTCTCCCTCATATTTGCGCTTGGTTCCGAGAAGAAAGAATTCCACTCGGAATGTGCTGGAGCTATCGCCAGAGTCTTCGTTATACTAGATCGCGGAGACGGTGACGTTAGATCTTTGTGTTATGACACTCTCACTTGAGAGTCTTTCCCACGAAAGATTAAGACCCTTCGTCACTATATGTGAAGTGACAACAATCCCCCCCTCCCCTCCTCAATAAGAAGCTCCTGTCAACCATCTTGGCGTAGCCACAGACCAAGTACCCGCGACCGTCTCACGATATGCACCTCTTACAGATCCCCATTGCAAAATGTGTTTGCCAATAACACCCCGCAGACAACCAAAGACAGAGATAGTGTCCTCAATCTCAAAATAGCATCACTGTTTCTCCAAAAACATCGCTGAGAATCGGTGCGGCGACAAGGACAAATGTGAGAATGACCCCTGGCTGATATATGTTCTGGCTGATATATGTTCTGGCTGATATATGTTCTGGCTGATAGAACAGAGTGTTCGATAGACCCTCTTCCAAGATGCTAGTGGATGACATATGTCTGATACAGCGGATTGCTTGCACGGGAGGCTCGACCATAGTATACCCCGTTGACTGGCTTTTGCTTGTTGACTGGTTTGACACGAGGTTTCTCTGGGTCGACCAACCTAAAGACGGCACGACCGGTGGTACATTCTGGAGCCTTCCCCGAGAAGTCCTTGTGACCATGGCGAAGCTTGATTTTGCGTAGTTGAGAGCTTTTGTACCCGCGTTTATTGGAGTGTAGCCGCAGACGGAAGCTCTTCAACAGAGTCATACTTTGTAATGCCATAGGGCGGATCCATGCAACCCGATAGAACGCTATGGGATGCATCTCAGTTTCGCCATAGGGATTAGCAATCCCCACCCGTCTGACATGTATTACGTTAGGACGTATGAGGCCAGTAGGTGCCGTTATTTGCTGAACCAAAAGAGAAAATATGTCAACACGCTTTCTGGAATCATAAAGCCCCATGGATAAATTGATCCGGATAAGCCTCGGGACTTGGTCCAATGTGCCAACCACATGGTGAGCCGTTTGATGTTTCCGTTGGACATTGTGACCTCTGGCAAGAACGACCAAATGCTTGTCACTTAACCCATCCACAAAGTTCATATCAAGACCTATGCGTCGAGTTAAGGACGGTCGTTTGGCTGTTGGGGTCAGGTGGTGTAGTAACGTTGCTGATTTATGGACTTTGAAAATGCCAGCTTTGGTAACCCAAGATGAAGGAATGAATTTGTTTGCCCAAGACCACGTGGGGAAATCACCACACCGTACTCCAGTGGCGTTGGTATCCTCTTTCTTCCACATCAAGCTATCCCTAAAGCTTCGGGTGCTGATTCCGTAGATGTGTTCAACTCCTCTAGACTTCAAAAATCCTGAGATGGCATTAATCCTGTCACTTGGATATGTAAGGGCCCGGCCAATGTATGCTCCTAGAATTTGTTTAAGCGAGCTTGAGATGCTTGAGCAACACTCGTAAGGAGACCGAGGTGTGTCCTCCAATGCAACATGATGGTATGTTATCGTTGGGCAATTTATGTGCCAGACGACTGTGAAATCGGTCATGTAAAGACGCCGACAGGAAAGGTGCTCCTCTTGTAGTGTCCAACCTCGTGTAGCCCACTCTGAGTTGTATATGCCAACAGGGTACCTCCATCGATCAATGGTGCCTACAACCCGATCGCAGTCATCACCAGTAAATGGCCGGCTAAAGTTGCGGCTATAGCCATACAACCCAGAGTTAATATCTTTATCCAAGGCGCAGATAATCGTCAACCACGAATTGGCGTAGATATCTCCCATCGCATGGATTTGCTCGGCCTTTTCGAAGCTATGGCTCTGAATGATGCAGTAGCGGTCAATCCAGATGTATGGGATACCAAGGTCTCTGGCCAGCTTCATACAGTCATATAGGGTTCTGGACATAGTGCTGAGAGACAGGAATCCAGGCGTCATGAATTGAGTTTCATTCCCCTTGGTTAACATATTCATATCACTTGAGTCCCATCGATAACTGACGGCCGAGTACTTGACGTGGACACTCCCGATGTGGACGACGCATCGGGAGTGTACGTCAATAAGACGGAAAGAACTGGGGAACTCTTAAGAGTTGGTTAGATTGGGCTATGAAATATGGTATGTGGGACTCTTACGGGTATCATGATTTTCAGTAAGTTCTGTCGAGGTCTGGAGACACTCTTCGAAAGATTTGTCAAGTTGCCCCTTGAGAAATAACGCATCAAAACGGAATATATCGTCCATACCATCCATCCGACTTTGACTGACCTCTCGGGGTATCTTCAGGTTTCCGGTGCACTCGAGATTTGGCTGAGATTCGCCCTTGAGATACCATTCCCATGAAATCGAAATATATGTATAATCATGGAAGGGTCTCCAGTTCAGCATGTCGTAGTAAATAAGTTGCGGCATAAACGATTTGATGGCTAACTTATCATTGACATTGAATGTCTTTGGTAGGTTACCAACCATGACCCGTGCCATCTCAAGACACATTGAACATCCACATGTCAGCCCAAGTCGTGTTAACGCGTTGTCATTGGTGTTTTTCGGCCATATATACCACGGTTTGCGTTCCTTGACGTCAGGTGCCTGTGGAACTGAAATGAGCTGTTGTATATCTAGATCACTCAGTGTCCACCACTCAAGATTCATAGGCCTTGAGCCGACGCTAGGAAATATTTGGGTGTAGTCTTTGTAGCCGTCTTCATCCACAGTGACTAAGAGGTTTCTGTCAATGTACTCCTCCTTGCAGAGTTGACACCCTTGGACTACAGTATAGCCAAGAAACATGTCGATGCATGCCGCACACCAACCTTGGGCTGCGCCAACCTCTATAAGGATTCGACGGTTATACTCGGCGCAAGTTTCACCGAAGTGGCTGTCAGGTCTCACATGGACAATGTTGTCCGGAGGCTAAGACTGTCAGTCCGATCCACGAAGTCAGTTCTGAACGAACATCGTACCTCGCCAGGTTTTTTATTGAAACTCAGGGCATAGATCCATCGGGGACCGCCTAGATATAGATTTATGAATTCTATCCTCGTCATTGCTGTGGTTAGTGAAGATTTATCCGCACTGATTAGACACGGGTATCGAATTAGTTGGTTCCTATGAGAAAAGAAAATGTTGAAATGTAAATAATTCTCGTATAAATGCTTTGAATGGATGGAATATCGGTTCTTGGGAAGCCCTGTGTAAATGTGCGGGGTACGGCTTGATCAATACCAGGATTCCAATGATATAGAGAAGTTATGCGATTGGTATACACTTTAGTGGGTAAAGCTACATTCAAGCCTCATCCCAACATAGAGAGTCAATTGCTTATAGCATGTTTAGGGAGCACTATGAGCACCACCGTTTCTTCATTCTGCATATTGCAATGTTACAGTACATTCATGGTCGCTACAGAGCGTTACAGTCGATTTTACGATACCAATAGCGATAGTGTTCCAGCTTTTAAGCGATACAAAACTACTAATTGACCTCCGAGAACGTTACATGGGGGTCACAACTACTGAAAACCCTAAAGAAACATCCACGTCTTGAATGCTACGCGCAAGAAAGCTGGCTAAGCCATGCAAGGCAATTGAGAAATTGTATCTAACTCCCTAGGCTGCCAATAAAAAACAAGACCTCTACTCTCTTTTTCGGCCAACAAAGTGGTCTATCAAAGCCGCAACTATTGTCAGCTCTCACCCCGCTAACATGACGTCTGTAACGCTCTCCTGTACTGCAAGACAAAGTACAGAAACTAAAGACGACTCGGGTGTTTTTACTGCTTTTGCTATGAACGTGTTCACAGGTGGCTCGCATCCCAATGTGGCGTTCCTCTAAGCAAGCTGCTTTCAGTGTTGTCCTGGTAGTATTGAACTGTCGTTCATAACGAATAGTACACAGGTCCTGGAAATGTGACTTCTGTCTTGATAAGCAGTTTGGCGGGTAATGCGACAGATGGGTGCACTCAATTATCTGTGTATACCAGTCATCGGGAAAATGACAATATGCTGCGGTACTCTCAACGATGACTCTGTTCTACACCAAACATAGTTCGCCCCTCACATGCACATGTTCCATGAGCTACCAATAGTACATATTTCTTGCGCGGATGTTAAACTTGGAGGGCCATTCCCTAAATCTGCCTATTCATATTCTCCTCTTTGCTTCAGCTACTCTATGAATCGCTCAACGCGAAGTAGCAGTAGGGTGGACAAGGTTGTTGGAGGCCCGTCCCCTGTGGCATAACCAGGCTTTCACTCACGATATAGTTTGGACTTATGAATAGACATACAAACACACGTTTATCTATGTGTAGACTGCTAACTACGGCATTCTTCCCAGTTTCAATCAAAGTATTTCAAGTTATCGCACCGCAAGTGTAATTTTCGTGTGTATACAGTCATTTGATTGGGGTTCGGAAGCAGGTAATCGACAGGGAACCCCACAGGCCACATGCACAACTGAAACTCCAAGGTTGCTGGCGCAGACTGGCAAGAGCCCAAAAGACACTTCCAGAGCGATATCAGACATCAGGCTCTTCAGGATAGCGCCGAGACTTCCTCATCTAGGTGACATCGCAAGCTTTCTTACGCCAGGCGTGCTATCTAATTTCACACTGGGTGAACTCGTTACGACCTCCGTTGTGGCGGTAGTCGGTAACTCAGCAGGGCCAAAGACTTGCACATTGGTAGCTAGTCCATGGCTTTTCATCGCTTGAAACACTAGAACAGCGACATGAATTCCATTGATAACATCGCGTTCTATGGGGAGAGAGGGTGAATTCAGCTCCCCAATCCACCACTACGGTAAGACCGTCGGCACACTCTGTTGGGCAGACCAAAATTCAGAATTGGCTGAGCGGAGTATTAGAGTCTACTATGCATCTCTATGACGCGATTTAAGTCGCAGATGGTATGCCATATGAATATGGGCGTAGCTTGTTAGATCCAATGTCACACGGGCATCTGAAATCCTCGGGGCATTTCGTGCCTGCCAGGTCAGCGTTAAGACATCTAGTATACCTGGGCGGGTTCCGCTCATAGCATCGTTACGTACCATGGCTGCGGCGATGAGATCGAACAACCTTCACAGTGACGGCATCACCAGCGGCCACCAGAAGTCTGCTTTACTCGACACAGCAAACAGTGGCCATGTGAACTATTAGCAAACCCGGGTCTATAACATTCACATGACGGATATCACCGCGTCCGGCTTTCTAAAAAATGACGACAGCAGGATTTAGCTTCTCTGTCATCCCGGGAGGGTTATTATCTAGATAGAAAAAACTGGACGACAGTTGCACGGCTAATTTGAACGCAAAATAGGATATTACAGTCGCAGTCTTGGCCAGCATTGATCATGTTATCTCTTCGGCATGTCGTTACAGATCAATCCCGCTCCCGCCACTCCGTGATTGTTTGTGGTCTTAATGTTACCCTAACCCTATCATTGGCTATGCATGCACTAATAAATTATGACGTCACTACCAAACAACATCCATGACTATAGGTACATCTAATAGTGCATTTGTGGAACTAGAAATTCAACACCAAAGCAACAGATTCAACTGGAATTTCCATCAGTATTGTTTAGATACCATAAGGTCATAGTATATCGAGCAGCCCCATCAAAACAGCGATCCAGGATACTAAAATACTAATGGATAACGTATGTTTGATACCGCGGATTGCTTGCACGGGAGGCACGACCGTAGTATGCTCCGTAGACCGGCTTTTGTTCGTTGGCTGGTTTAACATGAGGTTTCCCTGGATCGGTCAACCTAAATATGGCACGATCAGTGGTACATTCTGAAGCCTTCTCCACGGGCTTCTTGTGGCCGTGGCGGGTGTTAATTGTGTGTAGCTGGAAGCTTTTGTACCCGCGTTTATTGGAGTGTAGCCGCAGACGGAAGCTCTTCAACAGTGTCAAACTTTGTAATGCCATAGGGCGGATCCATGCAACGCGATAGAACGCTATGGGATACTCCTCGGTTTCGCAACGGGGATTGGTAATCTTTACCCTCTTGACATGCATTACGTTAGGACGTATGAGGTCATTAGGTGCCGTTATTTGCTGAACCAAAAGAGAAAATATGTCAACACGCTTTCTGGAGTCATAAAGCCCCATAAATAAGGTGATCCGGATAAGCCTCGGGACTTGGACCAATGTGCCAACCACATGGTGAGCTGTTTGATGTTTCCGTTGGATATTGTGACCTCTGGTAAGAACAACCAGATGCTTGTCACTTAACCCATCCACAGAGTCCATGTCAAGACCCATGCGTCGAGTCAAGGACAGTCGTTTGGCTGTTGGGGTCAGGTGGTGTAGTAACGTTGCTGATTTATGGACTTTGAAATCGTCAAATCTGCCAACCCAGCCTGAAGGACTGAATTTGTTTGCCCAAGACCACGTGGGGAACTGATCACAACGTACACCGGGGACTTTGGTGTCCCTTTCCTTCCACATCAAGTTGTACCTAAACCTTCGGGTGCTAATTCCGTAGATGTGTTCAACTCCTTTAGACTTCAAAAATCCTGAGATGGCATTAACCCTGTCCCCTGGATATGTAAGGGATCGGCCAACATATGCTTCTAGGATTTGATTAAGAGAACTTGTGATACTTGAGCAACACTCGTAGCAAGACCGAGGTGTTTGCCCAAACACAATATGATGGTATGTTATGGTTGGGCAATTTATGTGCCAGGCAACTGTGAAATCTGTCATGTAAAGACGCCGACGAGAAAGATGCTCTTCTTGTAGTGTCCATCCTCGTGTAGCCCACTCTGAGTTGTATATGTCAGCAGGGTAACTCCATTGATCAATGGTGCCGTCAACTCGTTCGAATTCATCACTACAAAATGGTCGGTTAAAGTTACGACTATAGCCATACAAGCCTGAGTTGATGTCTTGATCTAATGCGCAGATAATCGTCAACCACGAATTGGCGTAGATATCTCCCATCGCATGGATTTGCTCGGCCTTTTCGAAGCTATGGCTCTGAATGATGCAGTAGCGGTCAATCCAGATGTATGGGATACCAAGGTCTCTGGCCAGCTTCATACAGTCATATAGGGTTCTGGACATAGTGCTGAGAGACAGGAATCCAGGCGTCATGAATTGAGTTTCATTCCCCTTGGTTAACATATTCATATCACTTGAGTCCCATCGATAACTGACGGCCGAGTACTTGACGTGGACACTCCCGATGTGGACGACGCATCGGGAGTGTACGTCAATAAGACGGAAAGAACTGGGGAACTCTTAAGAGTTGGTTAGATTGGGGTATGAACAAATGGTATGTGGGCCTCTTACGGGTATTATGTTTGCCAGTGAGTTCTGTCGACTTCTGGAGATACTCTTGGAAAGATTTGTCAAGCTGACCTCTGAGGAATGCCGGATCAAAACGAAACAAATCACCCATATCATCCGCTCGTTTTTGACTAACTTGTCGGGGTATCATCAAGTGTCCCGCGCACTCGCGCTTTGGCTGAGATTCCCCCTCGAGATACCATTCCCATGAAAGCGAAATATGTGTGTAACCACCGAAGGGTCCACCGTCCAGCGGATCGGAGTAAACAAGTTGCGGCATAAATGATTTGATGGCTACCTTAGCTTCGGCGTTGTAGGTCTTTGGTAGGCTACCATCCATGACCCGTGCTATCCCAAGACACATTGAACATCCGCGTGTCAGTCCAAGTCGTGTGAACACTTTGTCATTTGTCTCTTTTAGCCATGTATTCCACGTTTCGCGTTCCTTGACGCCTGGTGCTTGTGGAACTGGAATGAACTGCTGAATATCTGAATGACTCAGTGTCCACCACTCTAGATTCGTAGGTCTTGAGCCGACGCTAGGAAATATTTGAGTGTACTCTTTGACGCCGTCTTCATCTGCGGTGGCCGAGAGGTTTCTTTCAATGTACTCCTCCTTGCAGGGTTGACACTCTTGGACTACAGTATAGCCAAGAAACATGTCGATGCATGCCGCACACCAACCTTCGGCTGCGCCAACCTCTGTAAGGATTCGACGGTTATACTCAGCGCAAGTTTCACCGGAGTGGCTGTCAGGCCTTACGTGGTCAATATTGTCCGGAGGCTAAGACTGTCAGTCCGATCCACGAAGTCAGTGTTGAACGAACATCGTACCTCGCCAGTTTCTTCATTGAAACTCAGGCCATAGATCCATCTGCGACCGTCTAGATATAAATCTATGAAATCTATCCTCGTCATTGCTGTGGTTGGTGAAGATTTATCCGCACAGATTAGACATCGGTATCGAATTAGTTCTTCTTAATGAGTTTGATCCTAGGAAAACAGAAAATGTTAAAATGTAAAGAAGTCTGGTTCAAATGCTTCAGGTTGGTAGAATTTTTGTCCTTGGGGAGGCCTGCATGAAATTGCGGGGTATGGTTAAATCAATATTGTACCTTGTAAAGTACAAAAAAGTTATGCGATACTATCAGACGGTGCCCTGTAGTCTAGATGCCCGCTTGTTGCAAGACCGCTATTCTAACCTAGAAGAAGGACGCGTAAGTATAGGACGGCAAAAAAGCCCTTCAACTATAAGGAAGAATACAAGCAACAACTATAACCAAGTATAGACTCCACTTATTTCGAGATAGTGGTATCCTTATACATGCCATGTTCGATAGAAATCTGCCTTACTGTTGGGAAATATGAACGCGTCATTTTTACCGTATGATAGGTTGGGGCTTTGAGGCACTGTCTGGATAAGCAGGTTCGTTGGTTGTATCACCGACAAGAACACCTAACTACATATCTACACCTTTCATGTGAAGATTGTCAATATACCCCGGTAGCCTTCGCTGCAACTCCTTTCTACCACACACATTGTTCGCCCGTCACATGTACCAGGCGCATAGGTTAGGCCTGAACGGGGGGTTCTTGAATCGGCAAATTAATTTTGTTCTTTTCGAGTAGACTACCCTAAAACACGGCGAGGCGAGAGACTACACCTTCCCCCACCAGATAGTTTGTGTCTACAACTGAGCAAGCGTATGCCCCTCGAGGGAAACATTGTCGGGCAGCATCACGTAGGCTCTCGCTCTTGGTCACATTAGCCAATGAATGCAGGGTGCTGATTGGTTGCAGCACGTAGCCGGGAAAACATGACAGTAAGCTTTGCGATGTGGTCATTTGTGTAGTCAGCAATTTTGGCAACAGGTGATGATATAGTTATCGTACAGTATAGGTTGAAGAAGGTGGACTACAAAATGTTTGTGTGACAGGAACTAGTACCCACGACCACGGATCTAAAGCAACAGAAGGGAGCTGTATTACTAGGGGTCTTTTGGGTCACACAGCCCATCGGCCGTACTAGTGAGATCCAACGTATGCTTCAAAGCAATTGGAATCGGTAGCATTACACGGTCGGCCACTGGGCAGTGATTAGTTACTAGGCGTATATAACACGGGATACAAATGCATCGGGATGTGGGAACACCTTGAGATTCAGCAAGGCTTAGTTTTGGGGCAGTTCACAAACTTATGGTGCTTGGATATACAAGGGGCTATTTTTATACTTCACACGACAACTTTCACAACATTGGAAGAAGACCAACTTGCACATATCATATATATTCATACTAGGTAGGATAATTTCAAGAAACGGTGGTATTAAAAAATCAAAAATGCAAAAGTAACAAAAGAAATCGCTTGAGTCACCCTGGTTTAAGGGGCTACACAAGATGCAAATATGTTGATGACGTTAATCATACGAATCATACCTCAGCCATTTAAGAGATGATAGTGGTGTTAAGAGTGGGGATAGCGTAGCAGGCCTCAACAACGGGAGTGTCGAGGCTGAAGACCTTACCGGACCAGATATCGTTGAGGTAGCCAGTGATGTCAATGCTGAAGTCAGACTTGATATCAACACCGTTCTTGATGCTAGAGTCACAAGCAGCGGGAAGATCACCGTAGAGAAGGGGGTCACTGCCGGTACCCTCGAGGATCAGACCCTGCTCACCAATAGCCTCAAGGCTGTTAGCCAGACGAGGAGCCAGCTTAATACCAGAGTGGAGGTGGACAGCGTTGAACAGGTCAAGAGAAAGGTCAACGTTGATGTCAACACTGGGGTTGGCGGAACCGGCAACACGGTCGTGGGCAATCAGGGAGCTACCGTACTCGACCTTGTCCCAGCCGCTAACGCTGGACTGGTTGAACTGACGGATGTCCCAGTGGACCTTGCCGTCGGGGATCTTGAAGTCAAGCTCGGTGGTGATGCTGGCGGGAACGTTGACGTCCAGTTCAATACCGGCGGCGAAGGTGAGGTTGGACCCGAGAACAATGATACCAGGAACATTGATCAAAGTGTAAGACAGCTGATCGGGAGTGTACTTGAAGGTGTCGGCGTAGGCAAAGTGAGCATCGGCAGTCAAGGAGACAGACGAGTCCAGGTTGACATCCATGTCAAAGTACATCTCAAGAAGCTTGCCCTGGAGGAAAGAGTAGTTGAGCTTACCACCGAACGTAATAACGGTATGCAACTCGGCAGAGTCAAGACCAACAGAAGCGTACTCGTTAGACCAGAAGGTGGTAGAGGGAACGCTGATGTCGAAGGGGACAGGGAAACCGCCACCAATGCTAATACGCTTGTCAAGGCCGCTGGTGGCAAGAGGAATGCCAGTGAAGTCCATGACCATGGCGTGGGCAATATCGGCCATCTCGGCGCGGGTAGCATCGAGAGTGATAGTGAGCGAGGAGGCATCACCAGTGGCAGAAGCGCCTGGGGCAGTGAAGAAACCACGCTCCTCATCAAGATCACAGTCAGAACCGTGGTTGGTGATCATGGAGATAGTCTCATCGCTGTTCCAGTCGGCAAGAGCGTTCTGGTAGGCAGTCTTATCGGAGAAGGTAACGACAACCTTTCCAGCGGGACAAGCAACGGAGCTGACCTCGGGGATGTCCTCAAGCATGACGGCGTTGACAGCGAGGTCAAGGCTCATACCGATGGCACCAGTAGCACCGTTGTCAGCAGCACCGTAGTACATAGTGACGTTGGAAGCAGGGGTGACGGTACCGGTCTTGTCGGCAGGGGTGACAGGGAGGAAGGTCTGGGTAGTGTTGGCAGCAGTAGCCGGGGCAGAGCACTTGGTGTGACGGACACCCTGGCTGACAGCGGGGGCAGCCAAGGCGGGCACAGCCAAGGCGGTAGCGAGAAGAGCAGATTTAGTAAGCATCTTGATAGATTAAAGTAGGTGTAATAAGTAAATGAATGAATGAATATGCTAGGAATGATGCACAATGGCAATTCGATGCAGAGTTGGTATTATTAAAAAGAGTGAAATGCGAAGACAACTGTCTGGAGAAGAAAGGGAATGATAGAGTACAATCCGGGCGACATCACAGTCACCTTTATACTCATATTTTGCCTCCGCTCACACACACTTGTCGTGCGATGTCTCCACCATCCGTACACATTCACCGTCCAGTGTGCATTCACATGCCCAAAATCATTCTGCATTGTCACTCACCGGAGTGCCGGGGCCACTAGTGGCTCGAGCACCGACCATATGCTCGTTAGCCGTCACCCTAAACCCGGCCGAATCCAGCAGAATACCGCACACAGACCAAGTAATCGGACGCCCGCATAACAGCTTATTTCAGTGACAGCGCTCGCTACGGTTCATCGGTCACCCAGCGTCCCCGTCTGTCGCTCGGTTATGTCAGTTGAGGTCCAGAATAGGAAGCTGCCAGTACATACCCACGACCTTATCATGATGTCGTAGATGCCGGTGTCCCTTCTCTTCTATATTCGGGGGTTATCCACATATGCCGGCAGGCGCCAACCAATTGAAACCACGGACGGATGTAAGTGTGCAAGTACATTTTCTATTTCGAGATGGCTGCAGACTTTAGTTAATACTACGAAGCTTAAACCAACCGCCCTTTGTACCACTTGTTTCAACGGCCATTATATGTACATTATAGGGGATGACGTCGGGATGAAGGCGACATCAGACTTTTCCCGCTCTATTCTAGATGTCGGACATATAGTTTCAGCACACCACCAAACTTATAAACATACTCTATACTTGGCATAGAATACTTGTGATGCACAGGTTTTGTGCATACAAATGTAGATCGTCTCTTTGCATAACTTCCGGTGCACACACACTAGTCTTTCGGTTATAACCCTAATTATCTGATTGACCTCTGAACTGGCAAGGGTCGAGTTGTCACTATAATTAACGACAGCTAAAACGCCGGCAGTCAAGTTTCTCGAGGACTTTGTCGAAACTTGCAAGTATAGAACCGGATTCTCCGGTATCAATATAATTCAAAACAGCAACTTTACTGATACCTAAAAGGCCATAGAAATTTATTCTTATCTATTAGCATATTGTATAAAAATCAATCACAGTTGGCAGGACAAAAATAGGCATGGTTAAAAACAATTTGGTATTAAAAATCAGTAATGCATGGAGAACATAGGAAACTGCTTGCGTAACCCATTACACCGCCAGTCACGCAAGATGCAAAATACTTAGAAAACTAATAATACAGACCGTACTCATCATACTTAAGCAAGAATAGTGGTGTTCACCTCAGGAATCGACCAGCAGGCCTCACCAATAGGGACATCCACACTGTAGAGAGTGCCACTCCAGAACTGAGTGAAGTAACCGGTGATCTCAAAGACAAAGTCGGACTTAACATCAATGCCGTTCTTGATGTCATCACCGCAGGAGGTAGGAAGGTCGCCGTAGATAGTAGCGTTATCGCCGGTGCCAGAAATGATCAGACCCTGCTCACCAACAGCCTCGATGGTGTTAACAAGACGGGGAGAGAAGGTAATACCAGAGCCAAGATCCAGAGACTCGAAGAGCGTGAAGGCAAGCTCGACGGTGACATCGACGAAGGGGGTAGCGGTACCAGCAACGCGCTCAGTAGCAACAATAGCGCCCTCGTACTGAACGTCATCCCAGCCAGAGGTGGTAGACGAGTCGAAATCGACAATGTCCCAGTGGATCTTACCGTCGGGAATGGTAACACTCGCGTTGGCAACGATACCGGCCTGAACGTCAAGGTCGAACTCAATACCAGCGTTGAAAACAACACCGGGTCCGAGCTCAATGATACCAGGGATATCAATGAGAGTGTAGGAGAGACCATCGGGAGCGTAAGAGTAGGTGTAGTTGTAGGCAAAGTTAGCTTCGGCGCTAACTGCCACTGCAGCTTCCAAGGCAACATCGATGTCGAAGTAGAGAGTGGAAATTGAGCCGCTGAGGAAAGACCAGCTGAGCTTACCGCTGAAAGTGATGGTGGATTGAAGGCCGGCGTAGTCAAGCTCAACAGAGGCGTACTCGTTAGACCAGAAAGTGGCATCGGTGATCTCAATGTCGAAGGGGACGGTGAAACCAGCACCAATGGTGATACGCTTGTCAACAGCGGAAGTGGCAATCGGGACACCAGAGAAGTCCATAGTCATGACCTCCGCGATATCAGCCATGGTGACACGGGTAGCTTCGACGGTGATGACAAGGGTGTCATCGTTACCAGTAGCAGCGGCTCCATCAGCAGTGAAGAAACCACGCTCCTCAGTGAGATCGCAGTCCTCACCGTGGTTGGTGATCATGGAGATAGTGTTATCCTCATTCCAGTCAGCAAGAGCATTCTGGTAGGCGGTAGAATCAGAGAAAGTGACAATAACCTGGCCTTCAGGGCAAGTAACGGAGACAATCTCAGCAATGTCCTCAAGAACAACGGCACCAATAGACAGATCAAGGCTCATGCCAATGGCGCCGGTGGTGCTGTTGTCAGCGGCACCATAGTACATAGTGACGTTGGCGTTGGGGGTGACCGTGCCAGTCTTGTCAGTAGAGGTAACGGGAATGTAAGTCTGGGTGGTGTTGGTGGTAGTGGTTGAAGCGTCAGTATCGCGGGTGACCTGAGCGGGGGCAGCCATGGCGGGGACGGCCATGGCAGCCGCAAGGAGGGCAGACTTGGTGAACATTTTGGGAAGGTGAATTATGATATGTATAGAAAACGTGGAGGAGACGATATATCAGGAAAGTAAGGTGGAATAAAGAGTGTGGATGCAAGGAGACGGTGCAAAGACGTTCTCGAAGCGGAGGAGAAGATATTAGGGAAAGTGGTAGTGTAGACAACTGTCTGTAGAACAAAAGTAATGATAGAGATGGTTTCCGGTGGCGTCTCCCACTTCTTTATACTTCTCTCGGGTCCAGCAGATACTCCCTTTCTCTCCTATCGGATCCGCCTCACCCCTCATTCCGAGCCCGTTAATCGCTCTACCGCTAGCTATACGAACGCAAACAAAGCTAATAATGTTGAGATAACTCCAATGCGGCACTCTCCACACGCCAACGTCCGGCAACATCTACCAGTCATCCGCACGTTTCCTATCCATTTGCCAGCTAGTCGGGGCGTGGAGACTATACATGGCTCGTGCATCGGCCATGTGCCCGTGAGCTGTCGATAGCAAACATGGCTGTATTGGGTGAATGAGGAACACAGACCGTTAGTCAGGTACTCGCATGAAAGTGTATTATGTTGACAGCCGGCCGGAGAGAATTGCCGGGTTCGTCTTGTTTTGCAGTGTTTCTTGTAGATCATCGAAGAAGGTGGTGTAGAGCTCACTACTGGTGATACTTTTGAATGATTTTTTCGACACAATTCAACGACACCGAATTCTATGTACACAAGTATGTAAATACTCGAGTAAATCCCACGTATGAGCTTAAATCTCTCTATTTAGTCTACAAGTAACCATATCCCTCAATGTGCATTGACCCCGGTCCATGTCTTATATCTTCCTTGCTTGCGTCATAACCTTAACCCACCGACATATGGATTCCCCATCCTGCCATTGTTGACAACTCGCCACCCTCCTGTAATCTAACACACCGACAGCCGACGATACGGATCATTCGCGAGCTAGTCTCACATCTGTTCATCCGTTCCTATACCCTCCTAAACCAAAATCGGAAGCTATCGACTCTCCAACACGTTGTTATCTCTATGGAATCGAGATTGACGCAGATTTCCGTCTAGATTTGGTTATGATTAACAATTGCCGACTTGAACGAACCCATCCATTCTATCTATGGAAATCGTATAGTGTTTCCGATTTGAAGTGATTGCTCGCCCCTGTGGCTCCTTAACTATAGCTTAACTCCGCCGACCTTTGTGCCACTGTTAGAACGACTGTCATACCCAAAGAAGTAATAGGATCGGTCCATAGCCCCGATTAGTCGTTGGCCGCTATATTTTAGTGACTGGTAGTTTAACGTCTAAAGGACCCAGAAACCAACTCTATAATTTATGCGGAATATTGACAGTGCACCGATTGCGGAGGTTTTTGAAAAGAAACATACACAGCCGGATACCAATCGGTGTATAACATCATGTAGGGTATAACCCTTATGGTACCTCCCGGTGAGAATCTGTCAAGCAGTTTAACGTGCATGCTAAGCAACGGTAGCTGAAAAACAAGCACTTCCTACATATGTACAAACATATATACAAACCTCTATATAATATACATAGAACTTGTCAAAAGAACAAATTTGGATACAAGCACTCAGCCCCTTATTATGCGCCAATTTTTCTACATTTACTGAGTTTGACGTACAGGTCGCCAAACGTTAACTATGAGAAGCCAATAGTTTAGGTAAACCACTGTCACATAATCCTAATGTAACCTTACAAATTCACGTTAAAATCATTCACGAATTAAACTGCTCAAATAAACACGAGAGTGTTATGGGTAACGTAATGCTAATATTAAATGTAAAAAAATGTAAAAATGCAACCAAAAACCAAACAAAGGAAACTGCTTGTGTGACACTTTCAATCAGACACACAAGATGCAAAGTGCTCATAAAGCTCATCGTACAAGTTATACCCCTCACATTCAAGGAATGATGGTGCCGTCAATCTCGGGAATCGACCAGCAGGCCTCACCAACAGGGACCTCCATGTGGAACAGAGGGCCCTTCCAGAACTGGGTGAAGTAGCCAGTAATGTCGAACACAAACTTAGACTCAACGTTGATGCCGTTCTTAACATCATCACCGCACGAAGTGGGAAGGTCACCGTAGAGGGAGGTGTCGTTGCCAGTGCCAGAAATGATCAAGCCCTGCTCACCAATAGCCTCAATGGTGTTAACCAGACGAGGGGAGAACTTAAGACCAGAACCAAGGTCAATGGTCTCAAACAGCTTGAAGGCAAGCTCAACGCTGACGTCGACATAGGGGGTAGCAGTACCGCCGACCCGCTCGGTAGCAACGAGCGCACCCTGGTACTCAACCTCATCCCAACCAGAGGTAGTAGATTCATTGAAGTTGACAATATCCCAGTGGATCTTGCCGTCGGGAATGTTAACACTGACATCGGCGGTAATAGCAGCGCGGACATCCAGGTCAAAGTCAATACCGGCGTCAAGAGTGATACCGGGACCGAGCTCAATGATACCAGGAACATTAACCACGACGTACGAGAGACCACCAGGGGTGTAGCTATACGCGTACTTGTAGGCAAAGTGGGCCTCGGCGGTCATAGAGACAGTGGAGTTCAAGGCAACGTCAATGTCAAAGTAGAGAGTTTCAACCTCATCATTGATGAACGACCAGACAAGCTTACCCTGCATGGTAATAAGGGAGTGGAGTGCAGCGTGTTCAAGTCCAACCGAGACATATTCGTTGGACCAAAAAGTGTTATGTGGGACGACGATGTCAAAGGGGATAGGGAAACCACTGCCAAGGTCCACACGCTTGTCAACAGCGCCAGTGGCAATAGGGACACCGGAGAAGTCCATGGTCATGACCTCAGCGATGTCGGCCATGTTCACACGGGTAGCTTCGACGGTGATAACCATGGAGGAATCATCACCAGTAGCAGCTTCACCATTGGCAGTGAAAAAGCCACGCTCCTGATCAAGATCACAGTCTTC
This sequence comes from Huntiella moniliformis, assembly GCA_000712465.1. NCBI lineage: Eukaryota > Fungi > Ascomycota > Sordariomycetes > Microascales > Ceratocystidaceae > Huntiella > Huntiella moniliformis. The sequence goes on from JMSH01000070.1 coordinate 112,342, forward strand.
ACCATGGTTGGTGATCATGGAGATAGTCTCATCGCTGTTCCAGTCGGCAAGAGCGTTCTGGTAGGCGGTCTTATCGGAGAAGGTAACGACGACCTTGCCAGTGGGGCAGGTAACAGAGGTGACTTCGGCAATGTCTTCAAGAACGACAGCACCCATGGACAGGTCAAGCTTCATGCCGATGGTTCCGATAGCCCCGGTAATAGTGTTGTTGGCGGAGCCGTAGTACATGGTGACATTAGCGTTAGGGGTCACAGTACCGGTCTTGGTGGTCGGGGTAATAGGGATGTAGGTCTGAGTAGTGTTCGTGATAGTGGAGGAGGTTGACTCGACAGTGTCACGGACGGCCTGAGCGGGAGCAGCCATGGCTGGAACGGCCAGGACGGCCGCGAGTAAAGAGGACTTGGTAAACATGTTGGAGATGAAATAAATTAATGTAAATGAATGTAGTATGATAATGAATGAAACTGCAAGAGATAGCACAAGGGCGTCTTCTGTACAGGGTATGAGATGCTATGAATGAGAGTCGTGAAGAGGAATGCCTGGAGAACAAAAGAATAGTGTAGATCCATGACAGTGCCGTTCCACATGTCTTTATACTCTCTTCCCCGGGTATCTACATCATTCAAAGTTCGTTAATCTGTTGCCTTGTCACCATGTAAAGCAAAGCTCCGCCGTAAACACTAAGATCACTCAAAGACCGTACTCACGCTGTATCCTGCAAACCCCATCAATATACGGTATCTCTAGACCTTCGATCCACATACTGGGCATCGGCTGGTCTGCCCGTCGGGACGCCGAGACCAACTGTGGATCCTATACTGGCCGTGTGCCCGTGACCTGTAGATAGAATAGATGACCGTTTTTGGCTGAGCGAGGTGCACGGGCCGAGTAGCCGGGTATTTGCATGAATTGGTACCCCAATGATTGGTCTAAATAAATACCGGATTTGTATTGCTGGGCAGTGTTTCCTGTAGATCAGCCGTTGGTGTGTACAAACTCCGAGAATCTTTTTGTGGTGTGAACAAGAATTTTCATATTTGGATGAGCTGAAAACTTTGGATACATGCATACACAAATGTGAAGTGGTAGTCTGAATATCTACATTTAGGGTACATACACATGTATGTGTTAACTCCCATAGACGTCACCCTGCACTGACTTTACATCATACCTACTTTTCTTCTCTACGTCATAACTTAAATTCACCGAAATGTGTATGAACTATCCATACTCTCACCGTTGACAAGTCGCCACCCCCGTAATCCGCCACGCCAAAAATCTGTGATATAGGAAAATCTCGCCAGTTCTTCTCTCCTCCATCCACTCCACATCTGCCATTCTCCGAAGCCAAAACAGGAAGCTGTCAACTACACCACGTTGTTATCTCCATGCAGCCAAGAATGACGCGGATTGACTTCTAGAATTGGCCGTGATTGACATCTACCGGCATATGCGAACCTCTTGTATCTATCTATGGAAATCGCAGATTGTATCTGTTTCGAGTTAGTTCTCCGCGCTCCGGGGGACTTTGGATGAAGTTTATCTCAAGTGCATCTACACACATACTTTGTCCCACTATTTTTCAACCTGTGCCGTCACACCCGATTAAGGGTTAGCTCCGGTGACTGTCTAAATTACCCCGGCGCACTGCAACCCCCGGCGTTTACTTTTTTGGTTCTCGCACGCTCCAACGAACTTGTTATTTTTTATGCGACGAGGTCCGACTTCGCAAGCTATGTGAAAAGAAAGAAAGTATGTAGTCAATCATACTAACCTGTCTGTGTGTATAGTGAACATGTCATTGGACGTAACAGCGGAGTCACATGATTCTCCGACTCACATTCTCTAACTCTCTCTTTGCGCTCTTGGCATGTTTGTTTGCGGGTAGACTCCTTGGCTGTAACTGGTTGTTTATTGTCCTCAAACTCCACATTTATTGTCAACAGTGACATTGTCCATGCGCTTGAAATTGCCTCGGTCGCGATATCACTCTGTAACATGAGGCCATCCGCACAGATCCTCCCGCCTGCCCGCCGTTCTCAACAGAACGCATCGTCTCGCCCCCAAATTGACGCCGCAGATTCTCTACACGGCGCCAATTCTATGTCCACAAAATCCATCATACGGCATTCAACTTAGGATCCACTGGCCATTTGCAGCATCAACATCCGTACAGACGACGGATGACGCCGGGGCCATCTATAGGTCGTATCACCGACTGTGCATTTGTGCGTCATGGTTAACACCTATAAATCCTTTCACGGAGGGGTTTTTAGGCATCTTGGTGCATGAGTATCCCGATTCCTGGCTCAACTAGCACACGCCGCTCGAACCACCATGTGCACCTATACTGGCTGAAAATGCTCAAAATACCACGTATTACCACCAAGCGTCAGTGACCAGACTCTCTACGTCCCCGTGGTTTGTAACGGATGCATCCATTACACTGCATAGAACTGTTTATTTTGTGGGTAGGTTGTATAAAGAAGCACATCATATGTATAACGTCAATATCCGGTTGAGACCTTTGGACGTTAATCCATGACAAGTCCGGGGAAGCTTCCCGGGCATACGTCATGAACGTCCAACAATAAAAGTTGTTTTTACTTGACACTTGATGTTTTATATTGACGAAGACCAGTGCAGATTTCCGTATCACAAGTCGCCGAATCAGTACATACGTCCGTACACGCCTTCTTAGAACCATATTTCTATCTCGTTCATCAGGGTAGGTCTGTGCTTGATCGAGTCAACCATGGATAGGCTAACATGACAAAATCTTGTTTTCACGTTCCCTCGTCCCATCACATTATAGTTCAATAGGATGAAGACATCGGTATCTCGCTGAGGACCCGCACCGGATACACCTATCCCATGGTTCAAGCTATCTCAAGAGAGACAATTCGGCAAGTGACATCCATCTTATCATGCTAGTAACACTAACAAAGGCCTTTGACGCCGATACCCGTGATGGAAACCACCTATGGCATTGCCGTCTCGTGATGCTCTTCAAAACAACCACGGTTCAATATGTAACCCTTCACCGCTCCTCTTCTCCAAGTCCCAGCTATATTTTACATTGACAACTTCTGCAAAACCTACTCACGGCAGGCAAACTCAAGCACCGATATTCCTCCCATCCCCGCCTCCTCACGCCTCAGCAAAGTCCGACCACAGTTGCCGAAAGTTACATGCCAGCTCATCCATCCCACTGCCCGAAGCTAAATCACGCAGGAACAACCGTCCGCTCACAGACTGGCCACTTGAAGTAAACGTGCTCTTGGCATGCCGATGTCCCGTGAAGTGAAATAGACAATCAGACAGTTTTATAGCCACACGTGGAGGGTTGGTTTATGTCAATCAGAGATAACAGTTTCTTCAATGCAGTAAAGAAGCTCCGGAGATGATCTTAATGTTATGGTTGTGTTCGGTGCTATCGGTATGTTAGTAGGGTTACATGAAACCTATTTTCGACTATGGGTAGACAACTCACATGGTTCATTTGACCCAGCGTGCATGCTACCGTTACAGTAATTCGTTGGAACACAATCAGTCAGTTGTTTGTGTCGTGATGACAGAATAGTTTGATCCTTTCGGAACTATATACTCAAAAACAACGACTCAGTCGATATTCAAACACCCCAGCTTTCACATGTGAATATCGTAATCATAAGATCAATTAAAACTAAATATTCAGGTCAAGTTTTACAAGCCTACAAAAAAACAAGTCCTGTGTCTCGGTCTCGGTTTTGGTCGCTGTCTTCTCTACGCTTCACAGAAACCTGAACTAAAAGACAAAAGCATAGGCCAAAGGAATAACAAAACATCCAGTAGATGATAAAAAAGAAACAGTGAATAGAAAACGACGCCTGCTCAGCAATAAAAAAACATAATCCAACAGAAGCGCAGAGACAACAATAAACAAAAACAGCCCAAAGATCCAAGATATTCTACATCCACGTCATAAACACCCCATTCCAGAAACAAGAACAACTAATACTCTGTGACAACGAATATCTCATGGTATATAAGCTTATTCGTGTCAGTCGGGTATCACCATTACCCAGCTCATTCTCTATGCCAACGAGTTCAGTACCAGAGCAGCAACACCCTCCTCCTCACTGCGCACGACTACCTTGGTTGTCACGCCAGTTTTGGCAGAGTACGCCATGCGCACTGCCGCAACTACGCGCCCGCCCGTCACAGTCTTTCCAAGCAGCTTGAGTGTATGTGTAGCCTGGTTGACTGGAACATCAGTGCCCTCCAATGGCTGTAATGAGAGTGCCTTGGTGATTTGCTCAGTCGCATCTAAAATTGGTTTGTTGTTAGTCCATACTTTTTGGGTTATGCTAGGGTTCAAAACATCGTGTAACTTACCAACAATACTCTTGATCTCAGAGAGGGCAAGTGTCTCCGACTCTTCGTGGCCTGAAGCGCCGACTTGTTCCCACACATGGTTAAAGTTGCCAGCAAAGACAGGGATGACGTAGTCACTACCAGTGAGCTCAAACTCGGCAACTTCGTACTCATCCTCATAGCCTTCTTCCTCTGGCTCACCAGATGAAGGGTCGATCTCCTTGCTGGTGAACTTGAGGACGTTCGAGAAAGCGCTAATTGGAAGCGACTCCTCACCGTTGGTCTTGTGGAAAGCGACGTATACCTTGCCAGGGACATCAGTCTCAAGCTTGGGGGCTTGGATAATGAAAACCTCTTCAAGCTCTTCCTCTTCACCAGGAGTAGCAACCACGGAAACGTTCTCCAAAACAGTGTCAGGCATGGTGTTCTTGATCTCGTATTGCAACACAATGTGCTCCTTGAATATGTGCTTAACCACGCTGACAACATACTCGGTCTCGGCCTCTGTCAACTCGACAGTAGCAGAGGACTTAAGGACAGCACCGAACTCAGCCATCTCAGGAATTTCCATGAGCTCTTGCGCGTAGCGCTGGGCGGCAGCTGACGCTGACGCAGCAGATTCAGCGCTAGAGGGAGCCGCCTGAGTAGGACCGGCCTTAGGCTTAGCAGTGGAAGTAGTAGCAGTAAGCTTCTTGGTACGATCTTCGGCATCAGCCTGCTCCTTGGTGACAGTGGGGACCTTGTTGATGTCAAATGGATCAGCAAATGTGTCCTTGTCATCAGAAGTGACGTAGACAACAAGCTGGCGCTCGAAGTACTCCAGAGAGAAGATCTGTTCGTTCTTGACAAAGCTGGCGGCCATTTCATCATCCTCTTCCTCCATCAAACGCAGGTTGAGAGCAGCACGGTCACGGACTTCATCGTCGACGTCATCCAAGCAACGAGTCAAAAGGACGTGAACAGACTTCTTGACATCGAGGTCCTGTTGGCCTACACCGAACTTGGCCAGCGCGGTTACGGCAGCAGCACGGACAATGGCGTTTTCGAGAACAACACGGTTGTATATGTAGCGGATATACTTCGTGGGATTGGGGACCTTGGGACCTTCAAGGCCGATGAGATGCAAAGTGCGTACAGCAAGTTTGGCAAACTCGCAATCCTCGATGAATTCACAAAGATGCGACAAGGCCTCCTCCTTGGAATCGGGGACAAACTTGATGAGATCGAACATGCTCTCAACAACAGCGCGTTTGAACTCGTAACCACCCTCATCACGGAGAATTCCGCTAAGGAAGGTGAGCATGCCAGCCTGCTTGCTAGGGAACTTGAGGCACAAAGTACGAATAGCCTCAACAATGGTGATCTTGAATTCGTCCGAGATTTCAGCCATAAGGGTACCGATCTGCTTCATGAGGCGGTCAACGCTGGCCTCGGTACCAGTCTTGAGCAGTGTCGTAATGGCAAAGGTTGCAATAGAACGGTTGGTGTTGGAGATCAAAAGCTCAATGTCGGGGTTGCATGGGCTAACGGCAGTGGGCTTGAAGGAAGCAATGTTGTGGAGAATGCGAAGAGCCGCAAACTTGGTAACAGCACGGGGAGACGAAAGGAAGAGCTGAAGAGTCTGGACAGCCTGGGCAACCTCGGCGTCGCTAACATCCCGCAGATTGCAAATGGCCTTAGCGGCCTCGAAGTTGACCATCTCACTCTTGTGTCTCAACCAGCCATCCAGCAGCTGCATCATGGGGCGCCGGAGAGAAACATCTTCCTCGGCAAGCTGAGCCGCCAAACGGACCAACATGATAAGCGCCGCCGGGTTCTTAACGGCGCCAGGAACACCGAACTGCTGAACCATCTTTACCAAGGCCATGCGATCGTGGCTACGCATCTGGTAAAGGAGACCAATGGCGTGATACTGAGCCATGGTAGACGAGTTGGTGGGCGACTGATTGCTAGAGGAGAAGCCGAGAGAGAAACCACCGGACGACTTGCTGGCAGCAGCAGCCTCCTGGGTCTCGCTCTGCCAGCGACGGACGACATCACGAGCAATCGGGAGAAGATGGTATGATGATACGAGGGCAGCCGAGGACACTGAGGGGTTTCTGTCGACAATGGCTGTCTTCATGACACGCTCAATCGATTGGACGGTGGAGGCCTATAATAAAGGAGCACAAAACCGTTAGTATTGTACAAAAACACTCTAAAGGGAAAGCACTTACATCAATGATGCGGCAGAGGGCACGAATGGCATTGGGTCTGTAAATAGCATCAGTGCCACCACCAGTGTCCTTCATAATGGTACTGGTGACCATGATAATGTCCTCTGCCGAGCTGGACAGCTCCTTGATGGCCAGATGGACCATCTGACGAAGGCTAGCATCCTTGTTCTGGAAGAGCTTCGAGATACCAAAGAAAAGGTCGGTGGCTTCACGGGTCGGGAACTTGTCGCCCTGGTACAGCAGGAGCGCAATCTTGGTGAGCAGGATTCTGCATTTTCTAGGCTGGATAGCCGAGTTGTTGAAAAGGCGGGCTAAACACAAAGGCCAATTTACCACATGTTAGCACCAATCCAATATAAAACATTCCGTATCGGCTACCGGCGCCGGTCTGGTCTAAGACGGGCCGGTCTAAGACGGACCGGGACCGAAACAAGGGACAGTTAAACTTACCCTCTTGGAATACCTGGGTGCGGTCGACCTTGATGAAGCCGTTCTCCGCGTCGTCGTCTTTCTTGCCGTAGCTCATCTTGGGCAATTGGATGGGCTGCGACTGGTTATATGGAAATTTATATGTTATGGAAAGCTGGACATTTGAGGTTCAATGCCAATACCTATAACATCGACACGTCTCAACTCCACAGTCCGTCAAGGCCAGGTGGGCTGTCCTTGAGAGCTGTTGGCAGCTGGCAGAGCCCCCAGATTAGACTGTTAGGAGCCAATGAGCTCCAGGGGTAAGCTCTTGGGCTCAGGCCCCACCATGGCAGCAGGAGGATGCTTTGGAAGTTGATAAGATAAGCGACTTGAAACAATCATAACCCCGGTCATGTATACCCTTGAGATATTATTGGATAACCCGTATGTAACCCTATCGGTGACCGTCCCTGAATCAGTGACAACTTCAACCGAACTGATATCGATAGACACATGGGTTTACCCTCATGTTTATCCACATTGTCGACATCGTGGAAGTGTGTCCACTGTTCTGGGGCTGGGTCTTCAACATGGTATAGATTGTGTTCTGGAACAGGTAAAGTCTACCACAAAGTGGAGTTAAAACCCACCCCAAATAATCTTTCAAGTCAAATCTGTGGCTGAATCAGTTTTCTTCTGTTGAATGTGCGCCTAATTAGATATATTTCTTTTTGAGATATCAAGCTGACCGCCGAACTCTGCATTTAACTTCCCAACGCCGACAAAAGAGCCCAAATCGAATCACAACAAAGAGGGTACGAGCAAAAACGACTAGACCAAACACCCAATGCCTTATCATAGGTACATACAACGCATACCACACGACAATAGAACCGTCGAATCAATAATCTGCCATTGCGTATCGCCATTGAATTTCAATAACCACAAATTTTCTCTAAATATCGAGAACCCACTTTCGTTTCAGCTACACTGCAACGTCATAGATTTACCGACGAAATAAACACTAACACTTCAGCTCGACTCGAACGTGAATACGATACACACACACATTCACACATCCACATACATACATATGTATGCACATACACGTGAGCGCCGAATAAAAATCAAAATTGCCATTCCGTTATGGTATTGCCATTGGCGCTCCCAGATTATCAACCTGTAACCCAGTTGTCCGTATCATGTATTTCTACATTTTAAGCTGCTACTATCGCGCTATTGATATGGAGTTCCGTAAAAAAACATTTACCGATAACAAGGTCTTAATGCGCAAGTTCAAAGGGCGGTTGCAAACAAAGACGGCTGTAGGGAGAAGGGGTTTATTGACCACTTCAACATGCGCCAGCATGTCCATACAGATGTGTGTCTGTACACATGTACCAAGCCAACCGTGGTAGACGATGACATCACAGAGTAGTTGCACCTCGACAACCCTGTTGTCCCGAAGTAAAAATCAAATCCTCAGCGTTGATAACCCGCGATTCATGCAGCTGGGCAGCATTGCCTCTATGTTGCGCTCTGTAACCTTGACCGCCTTCCATATCAAGTAAATAACCCCTCATTCAACGCCTCGCTTCTGGCCTAGACCATATGCAGTCGTACCACACGGCTCGATAGATTTGCCATTAGGCATCGTATTGAGCAATTGGCTTTCAATGCAAACTGATTGCTAGTTGGGTGAAAACCAAACCGCGCGTCTACAGTGCATATAGCCACATGTCCTGACCTCAAAAAGAGCCTGGCATTGATTTGTAGAATTCAAAATGCTATTATGTCCACGGTGATATTCATCTTGAGATACAATGTTCTGTACATGCTTCGTGTAAAGCAGGCAGTGAATTATATGTTCCTAAGTCTTTCGTAAACCACCCTCAAGCAGCTTTGTTCAGAGCGATTGAATCCCATGAAATTTCTTCAATGAAAACAGACTCTTGTCCTATAAACCATGGATTATGCTACGGCCTATCCGCAGAATAACTACCAACAAAATGCCGAAAATTCCTTCACAACTGCTCTGTTTGGTCGAAATAGGAAGTGAAAAAATCTGAATGGTGGGGCAATGGAGGGGTAACCGGGTATCTGATACACCAGCCCCCTGCTTAAAAGGTGAGTAGTTGCATGTAGTGCGGACATGCTTTAATATGGGTCCATGTTTTTTTTTTTTGTTAGGTTAGAGAATACGTTGGAACGTGCTGCATGTTAATAGCCACTGAAAGCAACCACTAAAGCAACATACGGTATAGAACCGTTTTTACAGGGTTGGATGCAAAGATAATAGACCACCACTGTCCATGGATCAGTGAAGATTGACATATCAAACGAACATATTTCAACACGATAAAGCCTACAGGAATGCTACATATGCCTAAGAACGAGCCCGTCGTTTGACTGAGGCCATTCACATTAATTACCATGAGTCACGCCGAAAGATTATTGGGCTTAAACAAGACGAACTTCAGGGCCTTGAAGCCGTAAGCCTAGGGATGGTGATGGGACCTTCTGAAAGACACCCACTGCCAACTTGCAAGGATGAGTAACTTGACGTCAACATTAGTGGAAACATAAGCTTTGATTGGTCGAAAGCACTACGGATAGACAGTTTAGGGCATCGTGCTTCGGTACAGTGAGCCTACGCACACAGAGACACTGCACTGCGATCCACTTGCAGTTTTTTTTCTGCCACTGACCCCGCTTTTCACCCCCCCCCCGCCTCTGGTCCTAGGTATTTAGTTTGTCGACTGCACCCTTTTTTCTTTCTCTTGTTTCTTCTTCCTTTCTCTCTTTGTCTTGCACACCGAGATTCCAGTAATCCACCTGCAAAGTGAGTCTTTTTCTTTCATTACGGTGGGCTTTTCATTACTATGTTGCTGCCATCGTTTGTCGCTGTACTATTGTTATCCACAAACGATGTTGTCGATGTTGTTTTGATTGCCCAAGTTCACAACATCATCCGTTATTCATCTACTAACATTCCCTCAATAGTTTTCAAATCGAAATAAATCATTCAAAATGGGCAAGGAAGATAAGGCTCACATCAACATCGTCGTTATCGGCCACGTCGATTCCGGCAAGTCGACCACCACTGGTCACTTGATCTACCAGTGCGGTGGTATCGACAAGCGTACCATCGAGAAGTTCGAGAATAAGTCTACCCCAAAACCAAACCCGCGATACCAGCCGAACTGAACAAGATACCGAGAGGATAAGTTGCTAGCGGTGTGTTTTCACGGAGCGTTCAGTCTTGTATGGAGGTTGAGTTGTTTTTGATGAGGCAATACTACCCACGCCTGGCGGGGTAGTTTTGTGTTATGAAAAATTCTACTCTTTCCTCTTTGGGAAGTCATACAAGGGTACAATTACCCCGCTATTTTGCCCCCTGTACAAAGACCCGTTTTGTGGGAAGGAACCCTGGTTACGCCCCTCTAATCCATGCATGCTCTTACGTATGGTGGGGTCTTGTTTGGTTGTTGGTTAGCAGTTAATCCAGCATCATGTACTGACCTACTTCGTACAGGAGGCCGCCGAGCTCGGTAAGGGTTCCTTCAAGTACGCCTGGGTTCTTGACAAGCTCAAGGCCGAGCGTGAGCGTGGTATCACTATCGATATTGCCCTCTGGAAGTTCGAGACCCCCAAGTACTACGTCACCGTCATTGGTAAGTTTATTATGAAATCGTGCGACTGTATTATATCCATTTCTAACAACGATTATTACAGATGCCCCTGGTCACAGAGATTTCATCAAGAACATGATCACCGGTACCTCGCAGGCTGACTGCGCCATTCTCATCATTGCTGCCGGTACTGGTGAGTTCGAGGCTGGTATCTCCAAGGATGGTCAGACCCGTGAGCACGCTCTTCTTGCCTTCACCCTCGGTGTTAAGCAGCTGATCGTTGCCATCAACAAGATGGACACCACCAAGTGGTCCGAGGCCCGTTACCAGGAGATCATCAAGGAGACCTCCTCCTTCATCAAGAAGGTCGGTTACAACCCCAAGACCGTTCCCTTCGTCCCCATCTCCGGTTTCAACGGTGACAACATGCTCCAGGCCTCCACCAACTGCCCCTGGTACAAGGGCTGGAACAAGGAGACCAAGGCTGGTTCTTCCACCGGTAAGACTCTCCTTGAGGCCATCGATGCTATCGAGACCCCCAAGCGTCCCACCGAGAAGCCCCTCCGTCTTCCCCTCCAGGATGTCTACAAGATCGGTGGTATCGGCACGGTTCCCGTCGGCCGTATCGAGACTGGTGTCCTTAAGCCCGGTATGGTCGTTACCTTCGCTCCCGCCAACGTGACCACTGAAGTCAAGTCCGTTGAGATGCACCACGAGCAGCTCGCCGAGGGTCTCCCCGGTGACAACGTTGGTTTCAACGTCAAGAACGTCTCCGTCAAGGATATCCGCCGTGGTAACGTTGCTGGTGACTCCAAGAACGACCCTCCCCAGGGTTGCGCTTCCTTCACCGCCCAGGTCATCGTCCTGAACCACCCCGGTCAGATCGGTGCCGGTTACGCTCCCGTCCTGGATTGCCACACCGCCCACATTGCCTGCAAGTTCTCTGAGCTCCTCGAGAAGATCGACCGCCGTACTGGTAAGTCGGTTGAGGCTTCGCCCAAGTTCGTCAAGTCTGGTGATGCTTGCATCGTCAAGATGATTCCCTCCAAGCCCATGTGCGTTGAGGCTTTCACTGACTACCCTCCCCTTGGTCGTTTCGCCGTCCGTGACATGCGCCAGACCGTCGCCGTCGGTGTCATCAAGGCCGTCGAGAAGTCCTCTGCCTCCGCTGGCAAGGTCACCAAGTCTGCTGCCAAGGCCGCCAAGAAATAAGCGGTTTCTCGTTGACTACGTTGACAAAAAAGTGTGTTCTTTAATGGCTACAGTTATGGGCTTTTGATGGATGCAAATGAATAAGAAATGATAAAAAATCAACTACTGTTCTGACTCGTGATTGTGAAAATGTATGTGTCGTTTTGCGACTCTGAGATGTTGTTACTCATTTACTACTGGCCCCTACTATTTTGGCTACTGCAGATGAAGGAACGTTTCCAGTGTGCTTAATTTGGGTTAGCAAGGATATTGGGGTGTATTTTGTGTCTATTAGTTTAGTCTACTGTGTTTGTATAAAAACACATGCAGTGTGTATGTACATAGATATGTTCATGTCATACGTAATTGAGCCTAGAGAGCCAACGTTAGAAACAAGAACAGAGGCGATGATGAAATTATTATAACACTAGATAGCAGTGAAGAAAAGCATATATAGGGTGAAGATGTATGTATAACACAACCCGTTTCCACATATTGTTGTACAACCCTAAGACAACACCACTAACACAGTTGTGGAACACAAAGTTATCCTAACATTAAGAGATGACAAACGTCGATTATTATGGATAATGAGGGCAATCACTTCGATAGCAGAACGTTTTGTTGATTTACCGATCTTTGACTATGCCCTCATGAATATTTCTGTGGTACTTCTTTTCTTGAGACAGCTATGCAAACTATTTTATAGGACCGTCTGGTTTTAGCTTTGGATTAAACTAAAAGACCAAACCCTAGATGGATTATTCCAACAAATCGGCATTGTTTGCTATAATGAGTTTTAGCCAGTAGCACTAGTATGTTGCATTCAGATCACCCTAGATATATTGTTCTTCGATATACGTGTGTCTACAGTTAGCTAAGAAAAAAGGTGACGGTGTTGATGAGATTGATGACGTCTAACTGAGACCCGAAAAAGGGTGCCCGTTTCAACATCATACAAACGCCTAAACCCGTGATTATTTAGGAGGTTGGAAATGGCCGCTGTCCAATCTGTCAGCATTTTCAAGATTCAGTTAGTCTAGACTTTGAAATTGTTGACTAGAAAGCCCGTCATATTTGGAAGGTGTAATAGACGGCATGGGAATGAGCTACAGGGTCAACAGCGACAGTATGAAATCGTAGTCCTGTAAATGTGTCATGAAAATATGTTGTGTTTGATATAGAGTTGACGAGGTAGATGCATACTTTCGTGTATGGTCCAACCAGCGCTCATATACAGGTTTTTAGGCTTACTGTGCCAAAGTTTCAGACAACTATAGTTCTATTCCAATGTTTCGGACTTTGAATACCCCAGACTTGGGAAGGATCACGGCTGTAATATCGTAGTCCCATCAGTCAAGCATAATAGAGTATAAAAACATAGTAACACCGAGTTGTCTTCATTGCTATTGAGATATCGTTTGATTAACCCATTTATTTCTAGGTTTTGAATAAATCCTCTTTAAAACTACTAATGAATGACATATGTCTGATACCGCGGATTACTTGCACGAGAGGCACGGCCGTAGTATGCCCCATTAAGTGGTTGTCGCTTGTTTACTGATTTAAGAGGAGATCTCACTGAGCCGCTCAAGCTAGGCTTTGCGTGGTGACTAGGATACTCTGGAGCCTCCTCCTCAGACTTCTTCTGGTGGCGGCAGGTGTTTATATTGCGTAGCCGGAAACGTTTGTGTGCGCGTTTTTTGGAGTATAAGCGGAGACGGAGTCTCTTCAATAGTGTAATACTTTGCAATGCCATCGGGCGAATCCACGCAACCCTATAGAAGGCTAAGGGGCACGTTTGGGTCTCGGCGTGAGGATTAGCCATCCCCACCCGCCTAACATGGATTACGTTGGGACGGATGAGGTGAGTAGGTGCCGTCATTGGCCGAACCAGAAGATAAAACATGTCAACACCTGTTCGGGAGTTGTAAAGTCCCGTGAACAAATTGATCCGAATAAGATTCGGCATCTGGTTCAAAGTTTCAAAGTTATGGAGGGCCGTTTGATGCTTCCAACGGATATTGCGGCCGTTGGCAAGCACTACTAAATGCTTGTCACTTAACCCATCCACAAAGTTCATGTCAAGACCCATGCGTCGAGTTAAAGACGGTCGTTTGGCTGTTGGGGTCATGTGGTGTAACAACGGTGCCGATTTATGGACTTTGAAACTGTCAAATCTGTCAACCCAGAGTGAAGGACTGAATTTATTTGCCCAAGACCACGCGGGGAATTCATCACAAAGTACTCCAGGGACGCTGGTAGGCCTTGTCTTCCACATCAAGCTGTCCCTAAATCTTCTGGTGTTGATTCCGTAAATGTGTTCAACTCCCTTGGACTTCAAAAATCCTGAGATGGCATTAATTCTGTCCCCCGGGTATGTGAGGGATCGGCCAACATATGCTCTCAGGATTTGATGAAGAGAACTTGTGATACTCGAGCAACACTCATCACGAGGCTCAGGAGGTTTCCCAATTGCAACATGATGGTATGTTATGGTTGGGCAATTTATGTGCCAGGCAACTGTGAAATCTGTCATGTAAAGACGACGACGGGAAAGGTGCTCCTCTTGTAGTGTCCATCCTCGTGTAGCCCACTCAGGCTTGTATTCCATATCAAAGGACCTCCACCTGTCTATGGTACCATGAACGTAGTCGAATTCATCAGCTAAAAATGGTCTACCGAAGCTACGGCTATAGCCATACAATCCCGAGTTAATGTCTTGATCTGATGCGCAAATAATGGTCAACCACGAATTGGCGTAGATATCTCCCATTGCATGGATTTGCTCGGCCTTCTCAAAGCTATGGCTCTGAATGATGCAGTAGCGGTCAATCCAGATGTATGGGATATCGAGGTCTCTGGCTAGCTCCATACAATCATATAGGGTTCTAGACATAGTGCTGAGAGAAAGGAATCCAGGCGTCATGAATTGAGACTCGTTTTCCCCAGTCAACATATTCATATCATTTGAGTTCCATCGATAGCTTATGGCCGAGTACTTGACGTGGACATTTCCGATGTGGAACACGCATCGCTTGTGTACGTCAATAAGACGGAAGGAATTGGGGAACTCTAAAGACGAGATTAGATTCGATCGCCAACGAAGATATCTGGATTCTTACGGCTATCTTTGTTTTCGGGGGATACTGTTGACTTTCGTAGATACTCTTGGAATGAACTTTCAAGTTGACCCTTGAGAAACAATACGTCAAAGCGACGAGTGTCACATACAATATCTATCGGCCTTTGGCTAACATTTACTGGTATCTGCAAGTTTCCGGTGTACTCGAGCTTTGGTTGAGATTTCCTATCACGATACCATTCCCATGAAAGTGAGATATCCGTGTAATCCTCCGATCGTCTCTGTTGCAGACCCTGGTCGTACACAAATTGGGGCATAAACGATTTGATGGCTATCTTAGCGTCAACGTTGTATGTTTTTGGTAGGCTCCCAACCATGGCCCGTGCCATTCCAAGGCACATCAAACATCCACATGTCAGTCCAAGTCGTGTTAACACTTTGTCATTTGTGTCTTTTGGCCATATATTCCATGGTTTTCGTGCCTTGACATCTGGTGCTTGTGGAACTGAAATGAGCTGCTGTATATCTGGATCACTGAGTGTCCACCAATCTGGAATCGTAGGTCTTGAGTCGTTGCTAGGCAATATTTGAGTGTACTCCTTGTTGCCATTTTCACCTATAGTGATCGATATGTTTCGTTCCATGTACTCCTCCTTACATAACTCACACCATTCAACCATCATATAGCCAAGAAGCATGTCAATACATGCGGCGCACCAACCTTGGGCTGCGCCAACCTCTGTAAGAATTCGACGGTTATACTCGGCGCAAGTTTCACCGGTGTGGTTGTCGGGCTTTACATGGACAATGTTGGCCGGAGGCTGAGACTGTTAGTCCGATCCACGAAGTTAGTGTTGAACGAACATCGTACCTGGTCAGTTTCTTCGTTGATGATCAGGGCATAGATCCATTTTTCATAGTGCAGATTCAGATCGACTAATTTTACCATTGACATGGTTGTGGTTTTTGAAGTTGTATCCGCACTGATTAGACATGCATATATAATTAATTGGTTGCGATGATCTGAGAAAAAAAAAGAAATCTAAAGAAGTTTCGTACAAATGTATTAGGTTGATGGGTTTTTGCTCGTTGAACAGACCTGCAGAAAATGCGGGGTACGGGTTGATCAACATCAGACTTCTGAAAGTATGGGGGAGTTATGTGATTGGTATGGTATCCAGTGGGTAAAGTTACAATCAAGCCTCACCTCAACACGCAAAGTCCATTTCTTACAGCACACCCAGTCAGCGCTATGCGCACCACCTTTTCTTCATTCTATACAGTGCAATATTACAGGACATTCATGGCTGCAACAGCAGGTTAAAGTTACATTTAGTACGCCAACAGCGATCCCATTTCGACTTTCAGACAACAAAAAGGTGCCGACTGACGTTGGAAAGTATTATGCGGGGATAACTAGCCCTGAAAAACCGAAAGCAATATACAGCGTGGAAGCGATTTGTCAGTTTCTGTGATATAATTGATACTTGGTAATCCTTAATTAGGTCTTATGGCAATCGTGGACATATACATCGTTGTTAAATATATAAACATGGGTGTTGAGCTTGATGACGTCACAAGGATCTTCACAGATATCAGATCATGTGACGAGATATGTCCCCGTCATCGTAATGGGGGAATTTCCTGCCAGGTTTCTGTCTTCTTGGGCTTCTACTTAGAAAACTGATCACATACTGAACAAGTGATCACAGACAATGGAATCAATCCAACTCTCATTCACCAAGATACTCGCTATTATGACTATCGCCATCTCCCCAGTTTAGTACCAAAGTTTAACAAACAGCGTCGACCGCTATGGAATAACCGATTCAGCAACGTGTGTCATAATCGCGGGATTAGTTCTTCGCGCCCCGCTGGTTAACTTTCGAGGAGGGAACACTCTTAGCAGTTGTCTAACCAGGGAAGACTTGACATTAAGTGCACTGCTCGTTGAAATAAAATCGTGATCTTCAGTGAACAAACTTGCCTAGGAGTGTATATGGTACTTTTTCATGTCCACAAACTTGATTCTGTGTTACCCTCCCCCACCGTTCCCAACGACCCTTCCAGCTTCCTATTCATGTAGATGACCGTAGACATTCAAGACAACAATGACGTCACTAAGTATAAACTGCGGCGCATGGAGTTGAAGATACCGCATTATTGACAAGGCCGGGGAACCAAGTATAAAAGATCACGACAACATAGTGAGCCCGAATTCCCTCCGCTGTTTCCGGGATACTGTCTAGTTTTGACAGTCCAGTCCAGGGTCTTCGGTGAAACCCTTGGGAGACTAATGGATGACATATGTCTGATACAGCGGATTGCTTGCACGGGAGGCACGACCGTAGTATACCCCGTTAACTGGCTTTTGCTTGTTGACTGGTTTAACATGCGGTTTCCCTGGGCCGGCTAGCCTAAATATGGCACGGCCAGTGGTACATTCTGGAGTCGTCCTCAAGAGGTCCATGTGAGCATGGCGAATCTTGATTTTGTGTAGCTGAAAGCTTTTATACCCGCGTTTTTTGGAGTCTAGTCGGAGACGTAATGTCTTCAACAGAGTCATACTTTGTATAGCCATGGGCCGGATCCACGCAATACGGTATAAAGCTGACGGATAACGCTGTATCAAGTCACCATGATTCTTCCCACCAACACGCCTGACGTGCATCACACTACAGTTGGGGGGGCCGATTTCTGTGGTGATTGATTTGACAGCGAGATCAAATATGTCCGCTATTGTTATCGAATCCGCGCGGGTAAAAGTTTCTGTTGAAAGACGGACATGGATAGTTTTTGGAACTTGGTTCGAAGTATCGATGTGACGACGGGTTGTGCGATTACGTCGTGAAATAGAGGCGCTTCTTGCAAGAACTAGCACATGCCTCGGACCTAAGCCTTTCATGAAG
Source organism: Huntiella moniliformis (assembly GCA_000712465.1). Lineage (NCBI taxonomy): Eukaryota > Fungi > Ascomycota > Sordariomycetes > Microascales > Ceratocystidaceae > Huntiella > Huntiella moniliformis. The sequence goes on from JMSH01000070.1 coordinate 130,142, forward strand.
TCCATCGTGAGCCCCATTCGTCGGACGAGTGAAGTTCGCTTGGCTATGGGTGTCAAAAAATGTAATATTGGACACTTCCTGCCGGGCTTGAAACTACTGAGTCTGCGAGACCAGCCTGCTGCCTCAAATTTATGAGCCCAAGACCACGTAGGGTATTCGTCACGGCTACACGCTCTAGTGAACGACTGGCGTGCCGCCCACATCAAATTGCGCCTCATGTTTCGTGTGTTGATCCCATACAAATGTTCAACCCCCCAAGCTTTCAATAGCCCAGAAATGGCATTAAGTCTGTCCTCGGGATACGCGAGAAATCTACCAACGTAAGCCTCCAATGTCTTTGTGAGAGAACCAGCAGGGTCGCTCGCAGAGTGGATGTTGGAAGGTACTACAACGTCCAATGCGGCGCGGTGGAATGACGTAGTTTGGTGGTTGATATCCCACACAATTGTGAAATCCGTGAGGTAGAGACGGCTTGGCGAAAGATACTCTTCTTGTAGAGTCCAGCCACGTGTTGCCCATTCAGGGCTATACTCCCAATCAACGTAATTCCATTGATAGAATGTGCCAGCGATCGAGCGAATATCAGACGTAAAAAAGGGTCGAACAAAGTCTCGAGTGTATCCATAGATCCCGGAGTGGATGTCTTGTTCCAGAGCACACATGATTGTCAGCCATGAGTTGGCATATATATCTCCCATGGCATGGATTTGTTCAGCCTTTTCGAAGTGGTGGCTCTGGATAATACAATAGCGATCGATCCAGATATATGGGATGTCTAAATGCTCCGCTAGTGTCATGCAGTCATACAGCGTCCTTGACATATTACCTAGAGATAACGAGCCTGGCTTAAGAAAGTGAGCCTCATTCTCCTTGGTTAACATGTTGCTGTCATTGGGATCCCATCGATAACTGATTGCTGAGTATTTGACATGTTGCTTTCCAATTCTCACTACACATCGCTTGTTGACATCAATCAGTCGGAAAGAGCCGGGGAATTCTATTCACTAGGTTAGTTTAATATCGTCAACGTGTCAATTGAAGACTTACTGCTATATTGTTCTTCTTGATGTAGTGACTTAGTTGGTAAATACTGTTGAAACTGCTCGTCGAGTTGCCTCTTAAGAAATAATGGGTTGATCTGGAGATGATCAGTAACAACAAAGCTGTCTTCTTGACTCTGTGGTTTAAAAATATCAACAGGCCCACCAGGTATAAGTATCGGTTCAGACTCTCCCTCGAAGTGGCATTCCCACAGAAACGGTAGAAGACAACGGCCCTCTGGGGCTGCAATTAGCCTCTGAGTGATTGAGAAAATACTCTTTGGTATAGAAGACTTGACCGCAAGCTTTCTGTCGATGTTGTACATCTTAGGAAACCCCCGTAGTAAAGAGAGTGTGAGGCTAAAACACAGTGAACATCCGGGGTTCATTCCAAGTTTCTCCAGGCCTTTGCCGTGTGTATTATCTGTGTACAAAGACCACGGGACGAGTCCAGCCGGATCTAGCGACCTTGGGATGTTGTAGAGTCGCTGGATGTCCGGATCCCCAAACGACCACCACTTGACCTCTCTTGTTACAAAAAGGCCTGCAGGCTGTATTTGATTGTGGATTATATAGCCGTCCTCGTCCAAGACGGTCGAGATATTTCTCTGATAAAACTCATCCTTGCAGTCCTTACACCCATCTACAATGCTGAAGTTGAGAAACGTAGCAACACATGACGAACACCAATGTTGACCTGCGATTGCTTCCACAAGAGCTCGAAAGTTATATTCGGTGCATGATTCACCTGAATGGTTGCTGGGCTTGGTGTGCACAAGGCCTTCCGGAGGCTAAAACAGTTAGTGTAATGAACCAAAGGGATCACATAGTAAGTCCTTTACCTTTCCAGTTGGACTATTGAAACTAAATGCATATATGTTATAGGCTGATTCAAAACATATATCTACCAGCACTAACATCTTCCCTAATTGCGCTATCCCACAATTGAAATATAGCAGAAAGACCAGACCCTCATGTATGTACTATAGTCTCTGATAAGCACTCATGTTATTCACGGCATGAATGAGGCCATTGCTCATAATTTAGATTCCATAGGGGCCGAATCCTTCAGTATACCCGCACAAGGGGTGAGGGGCATCGCCCGACAAGATGCGATCCAAAAATGCGGGGTTTTATGCTATGAATATGTATATGCATAAATCAACAACATAGATTTCAATATCCCTGTATGTGTAAATGAATTCACTCTATTCTTTTTAGGTACCCGTCATTCGTGATACACTAATCATCCATGAGGTGGGTTAGATAGTTCCGATTCAGGATAAGTAACCACTCTCCCTAGCGGACTCTAATCCTTATCATTGTGGTTAGCGCGGTATTGTTCTAACTCCTGTGGTACAAAGCCATGATAGCATAACTTCACTCAGATATACATGCAAGTGGTCTTCTGGTTTTTCCACAGGAAGAAGCCCCCACACAAGCAACGGATAAAAAAGGTACTTTGTGATTTGGTGTTACCAATGTAGTACAATGCGAGACAATTTACGAAACATGAGCGACTCTTGAACCATATCCCATCTAGCGATAGCCTGCGTAGACACTAAACAAGATATTGGTACACCTTTGGTCAGACCCCGAAAAGACAGCGATTATGGGAGTCATCTACATGGGCAAAAAAAGAGAATGGCTTCAGCATTCTATTAGAAAGGCAGCATTGGGGTAGACTACCAGACATACTAAACGTTGCTGTGGTCATCTCATTTACATACAGTTCTATTTCAATTCACAACACAATTTCCTGTGATCCTAGTGAGCAGGTTCATTTGTAATATGTCTTTTTCTGTATATATCAAGGGCTGAACTACATGAAACACATGTATATTCACCTCTACAGAATCCTATACCATTGAGCATGATTGATTGATTGATTGATGATTATTTATTAGAGTCCCTTGGCTATTGAGCATGATAACTTGATTTGCGATTAACCCTACCTTTGACCATAGGGTTCAACACAACCGTCCAACATACTAATGGATGAGATATGTCTGATATAGAGGATTGTTTGCACGGGAGGCCCGACCATAATATACCCCGTTAACTGGTTTTCGCTTGTTGACTGGTTTAACATGAGGTTTCTCTAGGTCGCCTAACCTAAATATGGCACGACCAGTGGTACATTCTGAAGCCTTCTCCACGGGCTTCTTGTGGCCGTGGCGGGTGTTAATTGTGTGTAGCTGGAAGCTTTTGTACCCGCGTTTGTTGGAGTGTAGCCGCAGACGGAAGCTCTTCAACAGAGTCATACTTTGTACTGCCAGAGGGCGAATCCATGCGACGCTATAAAACTCCGTGGGATATCCTTTGATTGGGCCGTAAGGGTTTGTGACCCCCACCCGCCTGACATGGATTACGTCGGGACGTATAAGGTCATTAGGTGCCTTCATTGGCCGAACCACAAGATAAAAGGTGTCCGCGCGTGTTCTAGATTCATCAAGCCCCATGAACAAATTGATCCGGATAAGCGTCGGGGCTTGGTCCAACATGTTGACTATATGGCGCGACGTTCGATGTTTCCGTCGGATGTTATGACTTCTGGCAAGAACAACTAAATGCTTGTCACTTAGCCTTTCCACGAACTTCTTGTCAAGACCCATGCGTCGAGTTAAAGACGGTCGTTTGGCTGTAGGGGTCATGTGATGTAACAACGGTGCTGATTTGTGGACTATGAAATCGTTAAATGTGCCAAACCAGCGTGAAGGACTAAATTTGTTTGCCCAAGACCACGTGGGGAACTCATCACAACGTACTTCGGGGACGTTGGTATTCTTTCTCTTCCACATCAA